>PVIC010005916.1:0-36862 GCA_004025085.1 Thryonomys swinderianus | reverse complement strand
GTGTGTGGTACTCCTTGGGGGTGGGTGAGTCCCCACGACCAGTATTGTTGTATGTGGTTACTAGGGATCCAACTCAGGATGTTCCACTTGCTAGATGGGAGCTGGAACCACTGAGCTAAGTCTCTGGCCCAGTACCACATTTTCTTTATCCATTCATCTACTAATGGACATATAGGCTGCTTCTAAGATTTAACTATTATGAATTGTGCTGCCACAAACATGGATATGCATGTATCACTGTAATCTAACTCTTTGGGCAAGACACCTAGAAGGGGAATAGCTGGGTTGAGTATATTTTCTGGTTTTAATTTTCTGAGGAATTGCCACACTGATTTCCACAGTGGTTGCACCAGTCTACACTCCCACCGCCAGTGTAGAGCCCCCAGCCTCTCCCCTGGGTCTGAGTGAGCCACCCTGGGTCTGAGGCGGCCGCCCTGCTGACTTGGGGCTCTTTGTCTTGGACTTGTTGTGGTCTTCAGAAAGGTGCCAGGGGGAAGGGCCTCAGACTTGGGACCAGGCAGGGTAGCACGGGAGATCTGAGGTTAAGGTGAGAGTGACATGGGAGAGCCGTGGGTTCCAGGGCTGTGCTGAGGGAGCGCATCCCCTGGGTCGCAGAGCGGCAAAGGCAGGGGTCTTGGCGCCTGTCCACCTAGCAGCCTCCTACCCAGTGCCCAGTTGGTGCTGGACACAAGCCTGTGGTCTTCAGCCCAGGTTTAAGTGAGAGGGGCTGGGACTCAGCCGGGGCCCTTCATGCCCTGGCCCAGGGTAAGGGAAGTAGTTTGGGGTGCCCTTTCCCTTGGAGGAGATTGGATTCTGGGCCTTCAGCCCCACAAGTTTCTAGAAATCTGGGACTAGTTCGGGGGAATTCCTTCCCTTCTCCCCAGCACAGTACTTCCTGTCTCCTTGCTGTCCTCCAGCAGAATCTGTGGGAAGCAGACATTGCAGACTCAGCTCTGAGCTGGGCGGGAGGGCAGGCTGGACCCACTGTGAGTTTGGCTCTCGAAGGCCTGAGGTGCCCCAGCAAGGAAGGAGGGAATCTGAGCGTGTCGGCAGGATCCAGCCTCACGCCACCTGGCAGCGCCGACAGTGGGCTGTGGGCTCCAGCCCGTCACTGCTTCTAGATGACTGGGTGGACAGAGGCCTAAATACCAGGCTTGGGTGTAGTCCCTGGAGAGCTGGCAGCTGGCTTATCCCTCCATCACCACTTCACACAACTGACAAAGCTCCAGCTTCCTCCCCGGTCCCTGGCTCAGTGGTTGGCCCTGGGCGGGACCAGGGCTCTCCTCTCCTCTCCTCCCTGAGCCAGGCCTGGTGAGGCCTGGTGAGCAGTTCATTCCTCTTGAGTGCTGGTCCCCCGCCACAGTGTCCCTGGGCTGTCAGGTGGCTGTGAGGAGAGCCCGCCAAGGCTTTCCCCTGAGCCAGCAGCTCCTTGGCCCTTGAGTTACTCAATTTCCTAGTGGCTCCCTGGCTCAGCAAAGACGAGCCTCAGGGTGGGGTACAAGACCACAATAATGCAGCCCCGCAGACCACAATAATCTAGCCCCGCAGCCAGCCACTGAGGCCACTCTTGGCAACTTCCCCCTTTATAGACCGCAGAGGCATGAGCGGAAAAGGCCAAATCACAGTCGCAGAGAGACATGGGACCCGCATGTTCACTGTGGGGGGCACTGTTTCTCCTTTTCTCTCACTTTGAGAAGCCACACACATCTGTAATTTGTTCCAAGAAGGATATTCTGGGCCCGCTCTTTTTGGACTGCAGTGTGCTCAGCATTTTTCAAGATGGGAACTTCTTAGCTTCTCTTAAGCTGTGCTCTAAGCCCTCAGCTACTCTACACACCTTTCTTCGGCCCTTTTTCTTTTTCTTTTTCTTTTTTTTTGTACTGGGGATTGAACTCAGGACCAGACTTGGGACCTTGCATTTAAAAGGCAGGCGCCGGAACCTCTAAGCTAAATCCTGGCCCCTGCCCCTTTTCCCCACAGTCATGAATTTAGGTTCTCCTCTTCAGGGTAAGTACTGACCTGTGATTTATTGATATCTTGTCACCATAAAAGGGCACCCTAATGAGGACTTCTAGAAGCTGTGGCAAACCCGTTAGTGGGTCTCAGGGCCAGACAGGATCTCTTCATGTTTTCCACTCCAAACTTGTTTGACTGTTCCCACCTCAGCCTGAGGGTGTCCCTCCCCTTTCCCCTCACCCTGCTCCCTTGGCTTATGATTTAAAGCATAAACCAAGTTCTGGTCTCCCCTTAGCGTGGCCTCACCCAGGTTTATGAGGCCCTTGTCAGCCTGGCCACCAGCCCCTCTCCAACCTCTGTTTGGATCACTTTGCCTGTCACCCCTCCCTGTTTCTGGCTTTTGCTTCTGCTGCCCTGGCTGACTTGTGCAACTGTCAGGTCCCCAGTAAGTTGTCACCTGCTCCAGGAAGCTGCCTGTACAGATCTCCTGGTTCCCTCAGTGGCTGGCATTGCTGTCACGAGGGCCCTGGGCCCCTGCCTGTGTCAGGGCTCAGTGAACTTGCTGCCGGCCCAGAGAAGAGTCAGCCCCCTTGTTCACTGCTGACAAACGAGTCTCTGACCCCAGAGCAGGGGAGAGGAGAGGGCCCCATTCAGCCCCTGTGGTGTGCAGTCTAAGATTGGTCTCCCAGGAACAGTATCCGTGAATTAAGAGTGGAGCCACTGTATTCTTCCAAGTAGTTTCAGCCATGATATATTTTTTTAAAAGGCAAAGGTAAGCATTAGGCTGGGAGTCTGGGTTCCCACCCTGTCAGAAGGTGTTGGCTAGACTGCTGGGTTGTGGGCTCAAGGCCATGCTGTGGCGCTAATAACTGCTAACAAGGACGTTTCTCCGGGCCTTCCCTGTGTTTGAGCCCTCACTGAGCAGTTAGGAAACTGAGGCCTGGAAGGGCACAAGGCTGCCTCGGGGCACAGGCCCCTCACTGTGCTTTCCACCTGTGGTCCAGGTGCAGTCCAAACGTTGTGATGTGAAGACCAAATTCATCACTCATGTACCCTGCACCTCATGTGCTATCAAGAAGCGGTTATGTCCTCCCGGCTGGCTGCTTCAGCTTTTCCCGGACAAGACACCCCAGAGCTGCCGGTATGAACCCTACCTTATCCTAGTCTGCTTCCAGAAACACTTTGTGGGGTGGCAGGGGACAGGTCCTGGGAAAGGATCCAGGCATCTCTGTGCCCTCCAGGGAGCCAGAGCAGCAGGCGATATGTATTGGAATACCTACTGTGTTCCAGGCCCTGTGCTAGGCTCTGGGCCAGGGAGAAGGCAGCAGCAGCATGAGGGCCGGGGACCCAGTGTCGGGAGGTGGAGTGGGGGCTTGCAGTGGGAGCCTCTCCCCTTTCTGTCCCTCTGTTTCAGCTACGAGGTGCAGCTGGGGAACTCGCTGGTGTCCATGAGCGGCTGCACCGTGGAATGCTGGAAGGACGTGGTGCAGAAGGCCTGCTGCCCTGGCTACTGGGGCTCCCAGTGCTATGGTAGGGGAGGCCCGTCTTGTTTTGCCCATGTCAGCCTGCCCTGGGTTCCCCACATGCGGGAGCTGCCTTTGCCCCCTTCTTTTTCCCTTCCTTATTCATTCAAAGCCCACCTTCTGAGAGCCTGCTTGGCTCAGGCCTGGCTTCCCTGGGGGAGGGGCCGGGGAAGGAAAAAGCAGAGGCTTTGAGGGCCAGAGCTGAGTTCTGGGGATTCACAGAGTGCCCTGGGGGTGCTAAGACCCCATGTAATGGTCACGGGAGCTGCATGGACGGCATGGCTGGGAACGGGACCTGTCTGTGCCAGGTAAGGGCAGGGCAGGGTGAGGGCAGGGGCGCTCTGAGAGGCTACGCTGATGTGCTGCATCCCCAGGAAAACTTCAGTGGCTCAGCCTGCCAGGAGTGCCGGGATCCCCGCCGGTTTGGGGCTGACTGTCAGTCAGGTAAGGTTTGCCGGTTCCTGTGACCAGTGACCCCGCCCCCAAGCCCTGGCCTCCCCTGGGGGGGTGTGCCTGGCTTCCTCAGCCCCTGGGCCTTGCTAGTGGAGAGGCGTCCTTTGTCCTTCGGGGAGCCTCTCCTAGTTCCCAGCCTGGGCCACAGGGCTTCTCAGCCCCACCGATGGTCCTGCGTCCCGGCTCTGGACTCCCGAGGTTATTTCCTGCAAAGCTGAGTTCTGAAGCTGCAGAGAGAGCTGGAGCTGTGCATCCCTGCCCAGGGGTAGCTGAGGCCTCTCCTGACCTGGCGTGTCCCTCCAGAGTGCAGCTGCGTGCATGGCGTGTGCAGCAGTGGGCCCCAGGGGAACGGAAGCTGCCTGTGCTTTGCTGGGTACACCGGTGCCCGCTGTGACCGAGGTGAGCACGCTGCTGGGGTCCCTGGACAGCAGGTTCTCTGGCTGGGCCGGGGAGCTGACTAGACAAGGACAGGCCTGGGTTTTTGTACGTGCTATCCCTGCAGCATCGCAGGGCACAGGGCTGTCATCTGGGACTGCCACCATCTGGAGATCAGAGAGGGCAGGGCCCTGCTCGGCATCCCACAGCAAATTAGGTGGAGGACTGTGTTTCCAGTGTTCCTCTTTAGCCCGGAGCCGTGGGCTCACAATGTCCCTTCCTCTTTGCAGAGCTGCCTGTCTGTCAGAAATGCCCCCCGAATACACAGTGCTCCTCAGAGGATCCTGCTTGCAAGTGCCTGCCTGGCTACACGCAGCAGGGCACTAGGTGTCTAGGTGAGCCTGTGGCCTGAAGGCCAGGGCTTCCAGCTCACAAGGATGGACTGGGAGGGCTCCTCCTACCTCAACAAGTGCGATCTGGGGGTTACAGAGCCATGGGGTCCAGTCTCCAGGCCATGTGGTGGAAGCTGTGGAGGCGATGGGGCCCTGGGTGCTCCACTCACAGGGCCTCTGTTCTGGCAGCTCCTGACCCTTGCCAGTCATCACCCTGCTCCCCAGTGGCCAGTTGCTCAGTGAGTCCCGAGGGCCAGGCTCAGTGTCACTGCCCTGAGAACTACCATGGCGACGGGAAGGTGTGTCTGCCCCAGGACCCATGTGCTACCAACTTTGGTGGCTGCCCCAGAAACTCTACTGTGTGCCTCTACCAGAAGCCAGGCAAGGTGAGAGCCAGGGCCCAGGTGGGCCTTCCCCGCAGTCATTTTCCTGCTCTGGCTGTGGGAGTCTAGGCAGGTTACAGTCCCTCAGAGAACATGGACTCCTGTTTGTAGGGTGGGAGAGAGGGACCGTCCCACTCTGGGGGGCGGTCATGGGGGGTGGGTGCACATCAGCAGTTCTCACTGATCCTCAGAGATCGGTGTAACCCGCCCCCCAACCCACACTCTGGCCAGGCTGCTTGTTCGTGTCTACCTGGCCTGGTCAGTGCCAACCGCAATGCCTCTGCGGGCTGCTTTGCCTACTGCTTCCCTCACACCTGCGACAAGTCAGCCACTTGCCGAGTGACCCCAGAAGGGAGGACCAGGTGGGCACAGGAGTCAGGGAAGTGTGGGAATGGGGCAGAGAGGGTGGACGGGACTGCACATACGCACTCAGGTCCAGGTACCTTGCGGCATGGCAGGTGAGGACCGGGAGAGGGGACTGGCCCAGCGCAGTCCTGACTAGTCCTCCCTGGGCCCCAGGTGTGTGTGCAAGGCAGGCGAGGTGGGGGATGGGCGTGCCTGCTACGGACACCTGCTCCATGAGGTACGGAAGGCCAATGAAGTGGGCACACTGTTCCACCGGCTGCGAACCACCATCGCCATGCTGGGTGAGTGTCCCCCGGGCCACCTACGTCCTGTGCTGGAGAGGGCGGGTCAGTCTCTGTGGGATTCTTGTTTCTCTGCCTGAAACGCAGAAACCGAGAATGGGCCGCGGTGGGATGTATGTGGAAGTGGGAGCTGGCACCCAGTCCTGATGCGCCTCTTGCCTTCCACCTGGACCTACCGCCCCAGTTTCCCAGCCTAGGATGGGACCCACCCCTTCCCCCTGAGGTCTCCCGGATCTGCTCTGATGCACCCTCCCTGGCTCCCCAGAGCAGGGTTGCCAGGAGATCCTCACCACATCAGGCCCGTTCACCGTGCTGGTGCCAACTGCCATCTCCTTCTCCTGGAACATGAGTGTGAGCCCCTTGCGCCTCCCTCGCCCGCGCCCCGTCCCCAGGGCGACTCGGGGAACTCGCCCGTCTGTGCCCGGCTCACTGGCTCTCCGTGCCTGTGGTGTGCAGGTGCCCGCGGGGCAGCTCTGCAGGCGGCACATCGTTGCGGGCCAGCACATCCTGGAGGAAGGGCTGTCTTTAAGCACACACAAGTGGTGGACACTGGCTGGCGAGGAGATAACTGTCCTCTTCAGCAGCTTGGTAAGGCAGGGGCCACAGCCTGGGGAGCACAGGGTCACTGGTGGAGGACACGGCCCAGGCCAAACTGGGGACCTGGGAAGAAGGCTTGGAACAGAGGGGACTGGGCAGGTGGCTTGTGTCTTTCTCAGAGATATATGTACAAGTACAAGGACCGGCACCAGCAGCCATTCGTTGTCCAAAAGGCCAACAATATCGCCTCCAATGGTGTCTTCCACGTTGGCACGTCCCTGCAGTGGGAGCCCCTGCCTGCAGTACCTGGGAGCCCCTCGGTGAGTGTGCACTCTCCCCTCCCCCACCCCCACCCCACATCTTGTGCTGCGCTGACCTCTAAAACGACGGGGCTCAGGGAGAAGATGTTGGCAGCCTCACCTGCCCCTGTGTCTCTCCCCTGTCTGACAGCAAACTGTTGGCCAGATCCTTGCCTCTAATGAGGTCTTCAGCAGATTTGAAACCATTCTGGAGGTGAGCTGGGGATATGGGGTCTAGCCGGCCTCAGCTTCTGGGCCTGGAGTCCTCATTGCCCTAGGCCGCCTCACCGCGCTCTCGGGTTCTGGAACAGCCTGGCGTTTGCCTATCTCCATCGAGAACATGCCCACCCCAGGCCTGAGGTGCTATAGGAGCACAGACCCACTCTCGGTTTCCCACTTGGGGGGAATTCCCTGTGGGCTCAAAGTAGCAGGACTCAGTGGGGCCCTGAAGCAGAGACTGGCCAAGGACATCCCCGAGCCTCCCTCTCCTTGCTGCAGAACTGTGGGCTACCCTCCATCCTGGACGGGCCTGGGCCCTTCACGGTCTTTGCCCCAAGCAACGAGGCTGTGGACAGCTTGCGTGACGGCCGTCTGATCTACCTCTTCACAGCGGTAAGTCTGCAGGGGAAGGGCCTGCGGACTGGAAGACCAGGTTCTACCTTCCCCAGCAGGGCCTCCAGGAGCCAAACACTTTCCCTGCCAGGGTCTCTCCAAACTGCAGGAGCTGGTGAGGTACCACATCTACAGCCGTGGCCAGGTGAGAGGTGCCACTGTGGGAGCCCTGCTGCCGCCGGGCTTCTGGGGCTGCTGTGGGTCTCCTCTTCCCAGGGCTCCTCCCGCCTCGCCTCTCGCCTTCCACTTGGACACTGCGGCATGGAGGGAACCCTAAGACCAGAGGGGTGTCTCTATGTCACCAGGGCAAGCTGTGGCCAGGGCTCAGTCTTAAAGCCACCCTTTCTTCCCCCCAGATGACTGTTGACAAGCTCGTTTCCAAGGGGCGTATCCTCACCATGGCAAACCAAGTCCTGGCTGTGAGCATCTCTGACAAGGTGAGAGGCAGCGCGTTGGAACAGGGGCCTGGTGCAGGGCTGGAGGGCACCTCTTTCCGACTGTTCTGCACCATGCCCTGTGGTGACTGCTGAGCCCAGGCAAAGCAGGCAGCAACCAGCTTTCTCTCCTAGGGCCCAACAGGGTGGGAGGGCTCCTATGAGAGAGGCAAGCACATGGCATGGATGCTCCATGCCACAGCAAGGCCGCCCAAGGCCCAGGAGGCTCGGGGCACACAGGGTTTGTGCTGCAGGGGCGCATCCTACTGGGACCCGAGGGTACCCCTCTGCGGAGAATGGATGTGCTGGCTGCCAATGGTGTCATACACATGCTGGACGGCATCCTGCTGCCCCCAACCATCCTGCCCATCCTGCCTAAGCACTGTGGTGAAGAACAGCACAAGATCGTGGAGGTGAGCCACGCCCCACAAGCCCAGTCACTTACCCTGAGGCACCGGCTAAGGCATGCAGCCGTGACCATCTTCCATGGCAGCTGCGCTCTGAGTTCACGTTGTTGCTGTGACGGTGCCCAACACTGGATTATTCAGATGGAGGGTTACTTTGGCTCACGGTTCCAAAAGTCCCACAGCAGAGCACTGGACCCTGCCTGGCTTCCACCGAGGGTCTTGTACATCACAGGGCAAGGAGGATGCAAAGAGGTGCCAGCCTCACCCTGTCGCAGCTGCTCTTGTGTTAACTGCCCACTCGTGGGGGCCCCCATTAATCCCTGTGTGAGGGGAGCCCCGCGACTCTAAATACTTCCTCTGTAAACTGTTACAATGGAGACTGAGCCTCAACACAAGCTCTGATGGGGACAAACCATGTTCAAATTATAGCAGGTGCCAAGGCAGTGGGTGGGCTGATAGTGGCCCTGAGGCCTGACCCCGGCCCAGCCCGGACCGGTCGCAAACTCTGAGACCAGCTGGTATTTCCCTCATCCTGGTGTGAGGGTTCCCATTTGTCAGCCCAGGATGCCGGAGGCTCCTCGCCCTACAGCCCTGGTGCTCCATCTCTCCAGCCTCCCTCTGTTTTCCCCGAGAAGCTACTCTGCACCACCTTGGGACCTGCATCTCCATCCTCCCCTCGGCCTGGGACACCCTGCCCGGGACTTCACGGCTGACCCACTGCTGTTCCTCCTCTGCCCTGCCCCCTCCCTGCCTAGGGCTCCTGTGTGGACTGTCAAACCCTAAACGCCAGTGTGTGTCCCCCCAACAGTGTCCAGCTGGTGAGCGCCCCTCAGCCCAGCCCCGGGGCTCCTGACCCCATGACGGGCTTCTGTCCCAGGGCACACTCGGGAGTAGGGTTGGGAGCTGGGCCAGACCCGGCGGCCCCACTGCCTCGCAGAAGGGCTGCCCTGAGCCCCTGCTGACTGGCCCCTCATGGCCGGCCCAGGACATCCGCCCCAAGCAGTGCATCTACACTCACGACCCTGTCGGGCTCAACGTCCTGAAGAAGGGCTGCGCTCACTACTGCAACCAGACCACCACGGTGAGCCTGGGTGTCTGGGCCCCAGGGAGCCCGGCACACGCTTCTCTCCTGGGCTGCTGCGCTGGGCCAAGTGGGTTGCCTTCCTCAGAGCCACACTGCGTCTTGTGGGAAACGTGACAGTGACACCACCGAGGGACCTCATCTGCTCCCTTGCCCTGAGTCAGACCGGGGAGCAGGAGCACCCTGGGTGGGGTGGGTGTGGCCTCCACCCATGAATGCTCTGTCTCTTACAGAAACCTGGCTGTTGCAAAGGGTTTTTTGGGCCTGACTGCACACAGTGTCCTGGGGGCTTCTCGAACCCCTGCTATGGCAAAGGCAATGTGAGTCCCCTCCCCTGGAAGGAGGAAACCGGCTTCCTTCTGGGATGGCAGTGACTGGCGGAGGGTCAGGGCCGAGCCTGCCTCTCTCTGGCTTTGGGGTTTTCATATGTAGGCAATGGCAGTTGGCCCAGATTATTTCCATTATTTTAATAAGAAATCAATAGAATGAGTTATCTTTTTTTTTTTTTTTTTTTTTGAGACAGGGTCTCGCTTTGTAGTTCAGGCTGGCCCTGAGCTCACTATGTAGTCCAGGCTAGACTTGAACTCAGCAATCCTCCTGTCTCTGCCTCCCAAGTGCTGGGATGACAGGCATAAGCCACCATGCCTGGCACTGTGATATGTGTGGTATTGATTGCTGGTGGGTGTGAGTCACCAGCAGTATTGTTGCTTGTGGTTACTAGGATTGAACCAGGGACCTTGCGCTTGCTGGCAGGTGCTGAAACCACTGAGCTAAATCTCTAGCCCGAGTTTCTATTTTTTTAAAAAAAACCTTTGGTGGTACCAGTATCAAACTCGGAACCTTGTGCTTGCAAGGGAGGCACAGTATCACTAGAGCTAAATCCCTGGCCCTTGTTGCATCTATTTTTCTAAAGGGCTATTGGTCAGCAGTATGCGTTCTTCTATTTTTGCCACTTTATGACATCAGGGGCCTGTAGCATCAGCTGTGGAAGAAGGTAGAAGTTAGATGTCTCTACAGAGAGCGCCAGGCCTCCAGGGCCGGGTGCTGCTTAGGGCAGCCTCGGTGATTCTGAAGGGTCAGGTCTTGAGGGAGCAGAGCCCAGAGCTGCCTGGGGGGACACCGGGACGGGCTAGGTTGAGCCCTTTCCCATGACTGATCCTGGGCCCCGCCCACTTCCCAGTGCAGTGATGGGATCCAGGGCAGCGGCGCCTGCCTCTGCTTCCCTGACTACAAGGGCATTGCTTGCCATATCTGCTCCAACCCAAACAAGCACGGAGACCAGTGCCAGGAAGGTGAGTGGCCCGGCCCAGTCCACCCCCCCACACTTGGAAAGAGGGCCCTGGGGCTCCCAGGAAGGGAACAGAAATAGGTGTTACCCCCTACCCCCACGCCAGAAAGAGAACTGTGATTTAGTCTAAAGCGAGCAGGATTAGGTCAGACACGTTGGAGGACTTCCCAGTGGTGGTGTTAGGAGTAGAGCAGCTGGAACAGGGCAGTGGAAGTGCAGCGCGGCCCCTCGCACTCCATCTGCTTGTCCACCGCATGTGGGCTGAGCCCTGACTGTGTGGCCCCGCGGGCAGGTTTCTGCTGGCTGTCCCGTGGCTAGCCTCTGCCCACTCCCTGCTGGCCCAAACCTGGCTCCCAGTCTCGCTGCCTCCTACCTCAGCTTCTCACTGCCATCTTCTCCCACAGACTGCGGCTGTGTCCACGGTCTGTGTGACAACCGTCCCGGCAGTGGCGGTGTGTGTCAACAGGGCACATGTGCCCCTGGCTTCAGCGGCCGCTTCTGCAATGAGACTGTGAGGGAGTGTGGGCCCGAGGGGCTGCCTCAGCTGTGCCACTGGCATGCCCACTGCGTCAGCCAAGAGGGTGTCCCCAGGTGAGGGCTCGCTCCTCCTCGCTGTCGCGTCAGTCATCTTACGTGCCAGTTTGCTCAGTGTGCGGCATCCCCTCCACCCCTCAGGTGTGTCTGTCTGGACGGCTTTGAGGGCGACGGCTTCTCCTGCACGCGCCGGAGCCCCTGCTCCCAGCCAGACCGTGGCGGCTGCTCGGAGAACGTCAGTCCCTCATCCTTCCCAGGGCAGGAGGGGCTCCCTGGGCCCCGGCCTCGACGTGGCACCCGTGAGTCATTGACCCATGGCTTTCGCAGGCTGAGTGTGTCCCTGGGGACCCGGGCACCCACCGCTGCACGTGCCACAAAGGCTGGAGTGGGGATGGCCGCGCCTGTGTGCCCATTGATGAGTGTGGCCTGGACACACGTGGAGGCTGCCACGCTGACGCTTTGTGCATCTACGTGGGGCCAGGACAGGTGAGCAGCAGCAGGGCGTCGGGGCCTCCATCCTGGGGGCTCCTCCCTGATCTCTGCCTCCAGGAACATCCGTTCCAAGCTCGAGCTTGGGGTCTGGAAGCCAAATACAGATGGCTCGCATGCTCTGGGCTGCTTCTGTGGTTCCTGTGTGCCGGTCTGGACTCAGGAAATGTGCCACCAAGCAAAGCAGGAAGAGACCCAGGCCCACGGGACCTGGAAACCCATGTGCTATTCACACAGCCTCCGGACATGGAGCTTCTGCTGCAGCACGGCAGGCCTGGCGGGTGTGAAGCCTGACAGAGCTTTGAGGACACGTGCTGTGCTAGTTAGCGGCAGGCCTGGCTCGCAGAGTCAGCCTCCACGGGGCTCCCTGTCCTTCCAACCCACAGTGGCCTCAGGCTCCAGCCCAGGCGCCTCGGCAAGAAGAGCTTGTGTGGGCATAGGGACTGGAGCTCTGGACCTCATCGGGAGTCCCAAAGCTCATAACAGGTTTTGAATAAGCCGGCTGAGATGTCCCCACATGGCACATAAAGGCCCCTGAGACTGACACCTGCAGCGTGGACAGGCCCAAGGGCACCACACTTAGTGGGAGGGCCCAGAGGCGCCGAACGGGTGGCAGGGGTAGTAGAGGAACCCTAGCTGCCATTCTTGGGCTTCCTTAACAGACTCCTGCCCTCTTGCCACAAGTTGCTGGCACAGTGATCTGGCAGGGCTCCAAGTTTCTGTGGGTGCTTCTCTGCCGGTGCCTTCATTTCCTCATCTCCCCCCTGAGGGGGCATACAGAGAACCAGAGCTTCAGGCCGGGGGAGAAACTGCTGTGGGGCTGGGGCGGGCTCGGGGGGGCCGGGTGAGGCAGGGCACAGGAGGAAAGGCCTGGGTGTTCGTGGTGACGAGGCCCTCTGCTCCCTGACCTCCCAGAGCCGATGCACCTGCAAGTTTGGCTTCGCCGGGGACGGCTATGAGTGCAGCCCCATCGACCCCTGCCGGGCAGGCAACGGAGGCTGCCATGAGTTGGTGAGAGGGTGCTGCCCTGGCCCGGCGGCTCTCGGGGCGGGCCTGGCTGCGGGTATCTGTCCCCGGACAACTTTGCGATCTTCTAAGGCCCAAATCCAAGCATGTTGCTCCTTCAACTTGTCACAAGATGAAGTCTTCATACTTACTGAGGCCGCAGGTCCTGAAAGAGCTTCCCCCACCCCTGCCCGTCCCAGCCATCCCCACTCCCTGGGCTCTGGCTGCTCCAGCTCCGTGCTGTCGCTGACCTCACTCCGGCCCCAATGCGCCTGCCTTTCCCTCAAGTCCCCTCAGGCCTGGCTCCTGCTCCCAGTTCAAGCTCCTGAGGCTGTAGGGCTCCCTGTGTTCTCCAGTACCATTCAACCCTACTGTCATTGTGAGGGGCGATTTGCATGTCAGAGGCCCAGGGATCTTGGAGAGCAGGGCTCCCTGAAAGCCACAGATAGGGTGACTAGAGAGCCAGAGAGGAGAGCTGGGTCGTGAGCAGGCAGGCAGCAGGAATGGGTGGTAGAAGGGACAGAAACAATGGAAGGGCGGTGTCCAGCTTGCTCCGTAGGTGCTGAACCCAGGCCCGGGCCTGTCTGTCTCCCACCCCTAACAGGCCACCTGCAAGGCAGTGGGGGGCGGCCAGCGCGTCTGTACTTGTCCCTCTTATTTGGAGGGTGATGGTTTCCGTTGCTATGGAGACATCTTCCGGGTGAGTGATGGTAGCTTGTCCCCTTCCCTGGGCATGGGCAGGAGTCCTCCTAAGCTGGAGTGGGAAGGTGGTGGTGCTCAGGGTCCCTGGCAGGGGTGGCTTGGACTGGCCCTTAGTCATGTGACTCACTTTCCCTCCCTGTAGGAGCTGGAGGCAAATGCCCACTTCTCCAACTTCTATCAGTGGGTCAAGGTAGGACAGAGCAGGGTGCTAGGGTTGGGTCTGAAATCAAGCAGCCCCTCTGGAAGTGGGGGTGTCACCTAACATTGCCAAAAGCCAAAGGTGGGCAGAGTGGGAGGCTGCCTCCCTCACCCTGCCTGTTCATGGTGTGCACAGAACGCTGGCATCACTCTCTCTGGTGACAGCCGTGTCACAGCCCTGCTGCCCTCCGAGTCTGCCCTCCACAGGCTGAGCCCTGAGGACAAGGCCTTCTGGCTACAGCCGAAGATGCTGCCACACCTGGTCAGGTGGGTCACTGTGAATGGGCTAGGCCACAGGTGGGGCCGCTCAGTGGGACCCGCATCCTCCCCGGAGAGGCAGAGACCCGTGTCCTCTCCTGGCGTGTGTCCACCTGTTAGGGGAAGTGCCCAGTTCCAAGGCGTCTGCGTTAGCATAACCTGGTTCTATCCCCCCCCACGTTGTTGTCCCTCAGGGCCCACTTCCTCCAGGGCGTCCACTCTGAGGAGGACCTGGCCCGGCTAGGTGGACAGGAGGTGGCCACCCTGAACCCTAACTTGTCCTGGGAGATTCACAACATCAGTGGGGTATGAGGTGAACTCTGGGCAGAGGAGGGGCCAAGACAGGGCATAGGAGGGCACTCACGCTGACTCCCCAGGCCAGCTTCCCAAAGGGTATGCTTGTGGTCTTCCCGTCCTACCCAGAGTTGGGCTCAGGAGCAGAGCCAGCCGCTGGCCGTGGCAGCAGTGATGCCCACCCAGGGCTGTCTGCATGCATGTAACTCCTCACGGCACACCTGGCAAAGGTCTGTGCACCTGCTTGGCTGAGTGTCCCAGCCAGGCTGGCCACTCTCGATGGCCGCTCTCAGGCCTGCCTGTGCCCTGCACTGAGCTCTGCCTGCTGCTTTCCAGAGGGTCTGGGTACAGAACGCCAGTGTGGACGTGGCTGACCTCCTTGCCACCAACGGGGTCCTACACATCATCGGCCAGGTGTGAGGCAGGGCAGGAGGCAGGTGTGTGCGGGAACCCACCCCAGCAGGCCAAGAGGCAGTGACAGCCCCCCTGTGCGCACCAGGTCTTGCTGCCACCACGAGCTGACCTGCAGGTTGGGCAGGGGGTGCTGGGACAGCTGGGACAGGTGCCAGCTTTTCGCCTCTTCAGGGAGCTGCTGCAGGTGAGGCAGGGCAGCACTGGGGGTCCTGGCTCGAAGCCTGGTTGGATAGGGCTGGCTGGTGGCCAGTGTCACAGTTCGTATGGTCACCCTGAACCCCCATCCCTAGCGCCACCAGCTGGTCCCTCAGATTGAGGCTGCTACTGCCTACACCATCTTTGTACCCACAAACCAATCCCTGGAGGTTCAGGGCAACAGCAGCCTGGTGAGTCCATTTCCTGGGGTGGAAGCTAAGCACACAGAATGAGCCTCCATGCTGAAGCAAAGGAGGGGCACACGCAGTGTGTCCTGGGGCCTGCATCCCTCAGTGAGTCTCCTGCCCCAGGACGCAGACACGGTGCGGCACCATGTGATCCTGGGGGAGGCCGTCTCTGTCGGAGCCCTGCAGAGAGGGGGACACCGCAACTCCATGCTGGGCCCTGCTCACTGGCTCGTCTTCTACAACCACAGCGGCCAGGTGTGGGGGCCAGGGCTGTGGAGACCCTTTCCCTGGGATGTGCTCTCCAAGACCCCTTCCCTGGAGCTGTCTGCCCAGGAGCTCTAGCCTCTGCTCCTGGGACACCGGCCTCGCCACTGCCTGGCCTTACGGCCCCTCAGTGACGGAGGCTGAGGTGGGGGTGCATTCAGGTCTGACCCCCTTTGCAGCCTGAGGTGAACCATGTGCACCTGGAAGGTCCCTTTCTTGAGGGTCCTGGCTACTCACTGTTTGGCCTGTCTGGTGTCCTGACTGTGGGTTCGAGCCGCTGCCTGCACAGCCATGTAGAGGCCCTGCGGGTGAGAGGCTGGGACTGAGGTAGGGGAGGGGCGGCTGCCAGTTGGCCTAGCTGGCAGTGGGGAGCCCTTGGTCAGCTGGCCTGAAGGGAGGGCAGGGGGATCGGGCCCCCCGCCTGGACCACCAGAAGCCCGATCTTCCTCCCCCAGGAGAAATGCATAAACTGCACCCGGAAATTCCGCTGCACTCAGGGCTTCCAGCTGCAGGTGAGGCTGGGTGTAGCACCGCTGTCCCCCCACGTCCCTGTCCTCAGTTCCCGAGGAGCCCACACACAACCTAGGCCCGGCGCTGCTGTCTGCATGGGGAGTGGAGTGCCCAGGCAGAGGCCTCAGTTCTGCTCCACGCAGCCTCACTCTGCCCTGAGGCCTGAGGCTGCCACCCACCCCAGCAGGCCCGTCTTGGCCCTTTCCCCACCCTGGCGTCTGTCTGTCTCCCCATGTCCCTGCCCGACCCGCCAGCTGAGCCTCCTGCTGTCCCCATTCCAGGACACTCCCAGGAAGAGCTGTGTCTATAGATCAGACCTTGCCTTCTCCCAGGGCTGTTCTTACACATGTGTCAAGAAAATCCAGGTACACCCAAGTCCCCTCCTGTTGCAGATTTTGGCCAGAGGGAAGGCAGCAGGGACAGGGGAGGAGCCCAGACTGGATTTCTTTTCCCTAGTCAAATTTAGTTTTTTTGAAACAGGGTCTCGCTATGTGGCTCCTGGCTGGCCTAAAACTTATTATGTAGCCCCCACACCACTCACAGCAGTCCTCCTGCCTCAGCCTCCTGAGTGCTGGGATTACAGGTGTGTGCCGCCGGGAGCAGCAGCAGGCTGGATTTTAAGGGCAGAGACAAGATGGGGCCTCAAGTGAAGCTAGTGAAGCTGGGATGGTCTGAAGAAGGGGAGGGGAGAGATGTCCGAAGTCTGAGAGCGGCTTTTGTCCTTCTGTCCATCCCCTGGAGAGTAGGGATGGGGACGGGGAGAGAGGGGCTCAGCTCGAGTGAGCCCCTCTCTTCACTGTGGGAGCTGGGCGGCACCCTTCCAGTTGGGAGCCTCAGCCACCCCCACCGCCCCGGGCAGCGTGGTGGAAGACATTCAGCTCCTTTCACCCCTGACTTGCCGTCCTGGGTCTGCGGCGGCCCTGCAGGCCCCTCCCTCCTTCCCTGTCATCCATCCTGCCCTGTGCGGGACTTTCTCCTCCCTCCTCCTCCTCCTGCCTTTTGCAGGTGCCCGACTGCTGCCCGGGCTACTTTGGCATACTGTGTGAGCCGTGCCCTGGGGGACTGGGAGGTGTGTGTTCAGGCCACGGGCAGTGCCAGGACAGGCTCCTGGGCAGTGGGGAGTGTCGCTGCCAAGAGGGCTTCCACGGAACGGCCTGCGAGATGTGTGAGCTGGGTCGCTATGGACCCAACTGCACTGGAGGTGAGGGCTAGGAGGGCAGGGTGGTGGGCACCTGGGAGGGGCGCGATGCAGCCCTGTGTGACCTCTGTGCCGCCTCATGCCCCTCCTAGTGTGCGGCTGTGTCCACGGACTCTGCCAGGAGGGGCTGCGAGGGGACGGGAGCTGCGCCTGTCACGTGGGCTGGCGGGGCCTCCGCTGTGACCAGAGTGAGTGAGACCCAAGGCTGTGGGGTGCGCGAGCTCGAGGGAGGAGCTGCTGGGTGTGAACAACCATTCTTCCCGTCCCCAGAAATCACTGGCCCTCACTGCACGGAGACCTGTGACGCTAAGGCCAAGTGAGTGAGCCCGGCCGGGGGCGGGGCCGGGGGAAGGCGGGGCTTCGGACCCAGGCTGAGCGCGGCCACCCCTCCTAGCTGCATCCAGAGCTCAGACGGAGGAGCCCCTGCCTGCGTCTGTGCCGCGGGATACTCTGGCAATGGCAGCTACTGTTCAGGTCCCGCCCTGGGGTGCCCTGGGCCCTCATCTGAGGTGGAGGGCTGGCTGTCCCCTACTGCTGCCCCATCTTGGGCCTCACCCCCCCTTGAACTTTTACTGTGTCCATGTCTACCGCGCCCCGTGCCTGGTCCTTACGACTCTTTGGAACAATCTGCCTCTAGAGGTGGATCCCTGTGCCCTTGGCCACGGGGGCTGCTCCCCCCATGCCAACTGCACCAAGGTGGCACCAGGACAGCGGACATGCACCTGCCACGATGGCTACACCGGCGATGGGGAGCTGTGTCATGGTGAGATTAGACCAGCGATGTGAAGCAGATTAGGGGGGTTGGGGGACACCCCAGGTGTGGGGGCCAGAGGTCCAGCGAGGGGAGCGGATAAGCACCCGAGTGGGGGCTGCCGAGGGCCAGCTCGCCTGTCTCTCCCCAGAGGTTAACGACTGTCTCACCCACAATGGCGGCTGCCATGTTCATGCCGAATGCATCCCCACAGGCCCCCGGCAGGTCAGAATGGCAGAAGGGGTGGGCACTTGGGCCTTGCCATTTCCCCACGTGGTAGGGCCTCCTTCAGGCCAGGCCTGGCAAGGGGTGGGCCCATTTATCTGGGTCACTGGCCAGCTCTTGGCTCCTAGCACCCCCACTGATGAGGATTTGGGACAGGTATCTTGCAACTGCCGCGAGGGTTACAGTGGAGACGGCATCCGGGTCTGTGAGCTGCTGGACCCCTGCTCCCAGGTCAGGCCCCATGGCCACACCTTTCCCAGGGACAGGGCTGTGGCAGGAAGAGCCCTCCTGGCCTCAGGAGTAGGATGGGCCGCCTTCCCCAGAGACAGTCTGGCTCTTGGGGTGGAGAGAGAGAGATTTAGGGGTTGGGACTGCATGGCCTCTTTCCCCAGGCTTGGTGTGACTACCGAGTGTCGGGGCCACTGATGCCTTTTTCTGTCCCTGCCTCAGAACAATGGAGGCTGCAGCCGTTATGCTGTGTGCAAAAGCACAGGGGATGGCCAGAGAACGTGCACTTGTGACTCTGCCCTCGTGGGAGACGGCTTCACCTGCCGCGGTAGAGTGGGCCTGGTAAGGCTGCCCGGGCCGCCCTGCCCTGGTCTTGGCTGTGACCCATGGGCCCAGACTGGGATTTGGTCCTCCCCCTGCTATTGACTGTGACCCTGAAGGTCTTCCTGAGCCTGACCTCAGCTGTGACACAGGACAGGAACTCTGAGCCCTGCTCGGGCTCGCTGGCTTTCCTTTCTTCATCTCTGCTTTCACCAGACCTCGGGGTGCAGGCGCTGGGACAGGAACTAGGCCCTGAATGGCGCCATCCTCAAATGAGTGGATCCTTGCTCCCGCAGGAACTCCTTCTAGACAAGCAGGCCTCGTTCTTCAGCCTCTACCTGCTGGTGAGTAACCACTCGGCTCCACCTGTCTCTCTCCATGTTCCCATCTCATGGAGGGACTTGCTCAGAGTTTGTCTTTTGAAGACGATCTCTTCAAAAGACAATTCCCTAAATCGTTCCCCACTTCTCCAGGAATTCAAGGAGCTCATGGGCAACGGGCCCTTCACAGTCTTCGTGCCACAGGCAGATCTGATGACCAACATGTCACAAGTATGCAGCCTCCAGCGCAAGGCGGGGTGGGATGAACACTGGTAGTGGGGGTAGTGGGGGCAGAGCTGGCAGGTGGAGGCCCGCTGCCCTCACGGTGCCCCTTTAGGATGAGCTGGCTCGGATTCGGGCAAATCGCCAGCTGGTATTTCGCTATCATGTGGTGGGCTGCCAGAAGCTGCGGAGCCAGGAGCTACTGGACCAGGGCTATGCCACCGCGCTCTCGGGGCACCCCCTGCGGTTCAGCGAGAGGGAGGTGAGCAGGGACCTGTGCACCGGCCCTCGGTAGGCCCACCAGCTCCTTGCTCCCATCCTGACCCAGCATCCTCGGCCCAGGACCGAGCTCAGAGCCTTCAGCACCCTGCCCTTGCCTTCGGCTGCTTCATGAAGACCCATAAACCCACCCCACTGGACCCCTCCCTTATCTTGAACCCCACTGTCAGGGCAGACTGTGCTTTGCACTGTGGGGCCTGCTCCTGCCCCCAAGACACACCCGCAGCTCACCCCGTCAGCTTCATTCAGCCCCTGCCCCATCCCAGGGCAGCATCTACCTTAATGACTTCGCCCGGGTGGTGAGCAGCGACCAGGAGGCTGTGAATGGAGTCCTGCACTTCATCGACCGAGTCCTGCTGCCCCCAGACGTCCTCCACTGGGACCCTGATGTGGTCACCGCCCCCCGAGTATGACAGCACAGGCCCACTGGGGGCAGAGGCACAGGGCTGGGAGCCTCCCTTCCCAGCTGAGCTGGCCGCTCACTTGGTGTCTCTCCCCAGAGAAATGTCACCACTGCTGCCGAGAGCTTGGGTTACAAGATCTTCAGCCGCCTTGTGAAGGTAGTTCTGCCTGAAAGGGTGCGCATGTGTGCAGCGGTATGTTTGCCTTCCCGAGTGTACCTGTGCGAACTCATTCACATGCCAAGTATGTGTGAGCCTGCAGTCTCCCTAAATGTGTGTGGTCAGCACGGGCTGACGCTGCCTGTGAGTTTGCTCCAGACAGCAGCCCCTTACCTGTGGCTGCACTTACTGCAGTTTTAGCTCCCTGGGGTCAACAGCAGCCTGAATATCCGAGAAACGATCACAATTTTCCCCTAGTGTCCCTTTAGTAACCTCTAACATTAGTCTCTTACTAGGAAAAGTAGGATCTGTAGGCTTCAGAACTTTCTTGGATCTGGGGCAGATGCATGTCTGCACACATCTGCCTGTGGAAAGTACCCCGAGGGTGACGGTTCTGCTGTCAGCCTGGGTTGGCTACAATCAATGGGGCTAGTGTGAAGGCTGCCTCAGCCTGGGTCCCTGCCCCATCCTAATCTGTGCCCCCAACCCACTGGCAGGTGGCTGACCTCATGCCCATGCTTCAAGATCCATCCCATAGGCCCCTCACCATGCTGTGGCCCACGGACTCTGCCCTGCAGGCCCTGCCTGCGGATAGGCAGGCCTGGCTATACCATGAGGACCACCGTGACAAGTTGGCAGGCATTCTCCGAGGCCACGTGATCCGCAACATTGAGGTGGGCATACCTCAGAGCCTGGTGGGCCCCTGGCTTCTTGCTTAGCCTGCCCGCCTGGCTCCAATCATGGCTCCGTTGTTTAGGCCCTGGCATCTGACCTGCCCAACCTGGGTCCACTCCGAACCATGCACGGGAACCCCATCTCCTTCTCCTGCAGCCGTGGAAGGGCTGTGAGTGTGGGCAGAAGGCCTGGACAGATGGTGGGAGGGCAGTGAGGGGTGGCAGAGCCTTATTCCTCTGTGCTCCTTGCCTTCCCCATAGGGTGAGCTCGTGGTGGGTGAGGGCGATGCCCGGATTGTACAACGGTATCTAGCCTTTGAGGGTGGCCTGGCCTATGGCATCGACCAGCTGCTGGAGCCACCAGGCCTTGGTGCTCGCTGTGATCGCTTTGAGACCCAGTCACTGCGACTGGTGAGGTCACGGGCCAGAGGTGGGTGAGTTGGGCCCAAACCTGCTGGTTTGGTCCGTGCCACCTGACCTCGTGGTGGCTTCTAACCTTCCAGAAGACCTGCAGTGTCTGTGGGCTGGAGCCACCTTGTCCTGAGGGCTCACGGGAGCAGGTAAGGCACTGGGAGCTTGGGCAGGGGCAGCACACAAGAACCACTGAGCTCAGGCTGCCTGTGACCTGATTCTCCTGTCCCAGGGCAGCCCTGAGTCTTGCTGGCGCCACTACCCGAAGTTGTGGACGAACCCTGCAAGGCGTGCCTCCCTGTATCCCATGTGGCTGCGGGGCAGCTACTGGGGGCAGCTCCAAGGCCTGGGCAGGGGCTGCCAGCGCTCCTGTGTCACCACCGTCTGGAAGCCTAGCTGCTGCCACGGTCACTATGGCAGTGAGTGCCAAGGTGAACACCCTGAGGTTGCAGCCTTCTCTGGCAGCCTCCAAACTAGCATGGGCAGCACACTGGTCATTGGCCTTAAGAAAGGATATTGGGGTCCTGGCCATTGAGATTTTACTGATGGGAAATGGTCACGGGGATGAGTGTGCAGGTGGTACAGAAGCTGGGGCAGTGCTGGTTCCTGGGTACTCTCCGGGGCCTGAGAGACCCTCAGCACTGCGGGGAGGTCACACATCGGTGCTCCTTGAAGCGGCCTAGGTGCCGCTGGCTGGGGCTAGACATCAGAGGTGGGCTGCATGTGAGAGCCCCTGCCCAACCTACTCCCACCCCTCCCCAGCTTGCCCCGGAGGCCCCAGCAGCCCTTGTAATAACAACGGGATGTGCCTGGATGGCATGACTGGCAGTGGAGAGTGCAGATGTAATTCAGGTTTTGCTGGGACAGCCTGTGAAATCTGTGCCCCAGGTGCTTTTGGACCCCAATGCCAAGGTGGGCCATCACTCCCCTGTCCCATCTGGCCCCAGTTCCCTTGGCCTGTATGCCCACCTCTGCTTTCCTACCTGTCCTGTTCTCCAGCCTGCCACTGCACAGGCCATGGCCGCTGTGATGAGGGCCTTGGGGGCTCTGGCTCCTGCTTCTGTGACGAAGGGTGGACTGGACCCCACTGTGAAGTGCAGCTGGGTGAGTGCCTATGGCCCAGTGTCCATGTTGGGCACTGTGGGTGGAGGCCCCTAGGGCAGCTGGGACTGGTGGAGGCCAGGGCAGCTACTAACCTGGCCACACGGGGATGGGTCTGGGGCAGAGCGGCAGCTTGTGTGCAGCCCGCCCTGCGCACCCCAGGCCGTGTGCCGTGTAGGCAACAGCTGTGAATGCAGCCTGGGCTACGAAGGGGACGGCCGTGTGTGCACAGGTAGGCTGGGAGCCCTGTGGCTAGGGATGGGTGCATGCCCAGTGTCCTCTGCTTATGCGCTCTGACCACTGTCTGTCTCCAGTGGCAGATTTGTGCCAGGATGGGCACGGTGGCTGTAGTGAGCATGCCAACTGCAGCCAGGTAGGCACCGTGGTCACCTGTGCCTGCCTCCCTAACTATGAGGGTGACGGCTGGAGCTGCCGGGCCCGCAACCCCTGTGCAGACAGCCACCGCGGCGGCTGCAGCGAGCACGCCGACTGCCTGTACACTGGCCCGGTAAGTGGCAGGGCCGACCAAGGGACAGAGGCCCCTCGACACTGTGCTCGTCTCTGAAGGACATGCACGTTTTCCTTGCTCCTAGAACACCCGGCGCTGTGAATGCCATGCAGGCTACGTGGGTGACGGACTTGAGTGCCTAGAAGAAGCTGAGCCACCTGTGGACCGCTGTCTGGGCCGGCCGCCACCCTGCCACCTGGACGCCGTGTGCACGGACCTGCACTTCCAGGGTGAGCGCACCCACCTGTCCGGCAGTGCTGCTCTCTGCCTTCCGGCCTGCTGACTGCGCATCTTCTCTCCTGCAGAGAAGCGGGCTGGTGTCTTCCACCTCCAGGCTGCCACGGGCCCTTCCGCCCTGACCTTCTCCGAGGCTGAGGCCGCATGTAGCGCCCAGGGAGCTGTCCTTGCTTCACTCCCTCAGCTCTCTGCGGCCCAGCAGGTATGTGAGCCCAAGGGAGAGCCAGGCCTTGGGGGCCTTGCCCAGTCGGGCCGAATCTCAGCGATCCCTCCTGCCCTCGCAGCTGGGCTTCCACCTCTGCCTCATGGGCTGGCTGGCCAACGGTTCTGCCGCCCATCCGGTTGTGTTCCCGGCAGCGGACTGTGGTGGCGGTCGGGTAGGTGTGATCAGCTTAGGCACCCGCAAGAACCTCTCGGAGCGCTGGGATGCCTACTGCTTCCGTGTGCAAGGTGCGCCCACCCGACCTGGCCCAGGCCCTGCTTTGCCCCTTCTTGCCCCGCCAGTCACTAACCTTCCCTTCCTGCAGATGTGGCTTGCCAATGCCGGGACGGCTTTGTGGGTGATGGGATCAGTACATGTAATGGGAAGCTGCTGGATGTACTGGCTGCTACTGCCAACTTCTCCACCTTTTATGGGGTGCGCAGGGGCCCAGGCTTGGAGGGGGGGGGGCTGTGGGTGGCTGGGACCCTGGGAAGGGAGCCTGTCTGTAGCCCTGTCTTCTTGTAGATGTTGCTGGACTACGCCAATGCCAGCAAGCGAGGCCTGGACTTCCTGGACTTCCTGAATGATGAGCTCACCTATAAGACACTCTTCGTCCCCATCAATGAAGCCTTTCTGGACAACATGGTGACAGCAGGGGGATGGGCATAGCAGGCCCCCAGTCCGCTTTCTCTCCTAACAGACTTTCCTTCGCCCACAGACGCTGAGTGGCCCAGACCTTGAGCTGCATGCTTCCAACACCACCTTCCTGAGCACAAATGCCAGCCAGGGGACCGTCCTCCCTGCCCACTCGGGTCTCAGCCTCATCATCAGTGATGTGGGCCCTGACAACAGTTCCAGGGCCCCCGTTGTAAGTCTAGCTGCCATCCACACCCTGCTGGTTCTCATCTCCACCCGCAAGGTCTGACTCTCGTCTCCCTGCAGCCTCCAGGGACAGTTGTGGTACGGCACATCATCGTGTGGGACATCTTCGCCTTCAACGGCATCATCCATGCTCTGTCTAGCCCCCTGACACTTCCACAGACTGTGAGTCTGGGGCAGGCAGAGTGGCACAGGCGAGGGACGGTTTTGGCCAGGTCCATGACGTGCTTCTTGTTCACAGGGGGCGGTGATGGCACCCGAGAGCCGGCCTGTGGCAGCAAGTGTCAGCGCTGTGGTAGTCACTGGGGCACTGCTCAGTCTGGCAGCTGGAGCCCTCTACCTCCGAGCCCGGGGCAAGCCCGCTGGCTTTGGCTTCTCCACCTTCCAGGTAGGGCTGGCGAGACAGAGATGGTGGTCGGGGGTCAGGGTCCTTCAGTCTTGCCTGAGACCTGTCATCCCTTTCAGGCAGAGGACGATGCTGACGACGACTTCTCCCCTTGGCAAGAAGGGACCCCAACCCTCGTCTCTGTCCCCAACCCTGTTTTCGGCAGCCAGGATACCTTTTGTGAGCCCTTTGATGTGAGTGTGGGGACTCGGGGGTGAGGAAGGGCCAGGGCCCTGTCTTGTCCTGCTGCGACTGGCCTCCCTCTCCCAGGACTCACTCCTGGAAGATGACTTCCCCGATACCCAGAGGATCCTTGCTGTCAAGTGACGGCTGAGGTCACAGCCGAGGCACGTGTGGGACAAGAGCACTTTTATTGCTTTGCTGGACATGTGCCCAGCAAATGGGGCAGGAAGGATGGGGTATGTCCTGGACAATAAAGGTACCCTCAGCGGATATGGGCCATGTCACCAAGGAAGGGCGTCTTCATGCAGCCTGTGCAGAGCTGGTCCATCCAGAGGGGAGCCTCATGCTGCAGCGGTGTGCGGCGTGGGTAGAAGGTGAAGTCCACACGGTAGTTGAGCAGACAGCTGAGGGAGGCCATGTAGAGGTCGGAGAAGCGCACGAGGCGCCTGGAGAAGTAGGTGGGGTTGTGGAAGGTGCGGAAGATGCTCCCAAACTGAGCATTGAACAGGGCCTTGGTGATGTACCTGGGGAGGGAGAAGGGGCACTTGAGGGGGGGCCCCCGGCGGGGCTGGGCTCGGACTCCTGCCCTGACCACCGCCACGCACCTCAGCTCCTGCCGCTCCTTCATCCAGGCAGCTAGCACCTGCTGTGACTCCGCATCCTGGTAGGTCTGGAGGAGAGAGAGGATGTGGGGCCTGTGCGCCCTGCAGCCTGGCCCGCACCCGACACCCTCTGCCCGCACCTGCATGCGCTCGAGCAGCCCCGTCAGGGCCTGCTGCCAGGTCAGCGAGTGCATGTACTGCTCGGTGTTGATGATGCGGATCTCGCGCTCCAGCTCGGGGATGATGGCGCCTGTGCGCCAGCCGTGCCGCAGCATGAGGTCCTGGTGGATGGACTGGCATCAGCGCTGGCAGGACAGCTCCCCACCCTCTTCCCAGCGGCCTTGCCCTGGCCTCACCGCTAGGTCACTGTAGAGGTGGTCTCCGAAGTAGAGTACTCGGGGTCCACGCCACTCCGTCAACCGCAGGAAATCAAACAGGTTTCCCTGGGGAATGGAGATACTGCGGAGCCCAGTGTGCTCCCATGGGGCCGTGAGCATGAGCCTTCCGGATGCCGGCCGCCCTTTCCCGTGGCCTGGCTGCACTGTTCTTCCCCACTCCCTCCCCGGAGGATGGGAGGTCACAGGGTGGGCTCCTGTAGGCTGGTGCAGTGCCCTGATCCTCTAGGGCCTCCTTCCTATGGCCTCACCTCTCTACTACAGGTCCCTGTCTCGGAGAGAAAACCATAGGGCAGGCCCCACACTCTAAAGCAAAGGGCCCTGAAATCCTTGCCTCAGGCCAGAGGGATCCAGCAGACCGATGGCAGAGCTCATTGGCTCAGCTGTCAGCTTTTCCTGTTCCAAAGCCAAAGAAACACTGAGCGAGGCCCAAACATAACTAGAAAGGTCCCAGGAGTGATTGAAGGGGCCAGAACGGAAGTGCAGCGCCCGCTCAGGCCCAGGAGAAGAATGTCCACCCAGGGAAGCACAGTTCAGAGATGGCTGTGCCACGAGCTTCAGAGGGACAAGGCCGCTGGGACGGGGTTGTGGAAGAACTTGAGAAGCAGATAGACACACTGAAGGCTGTGACCCCTGGACCAAGGAAGGATCCTGAGGGGCAGGATATAGAGAGGGCAGAGAATGGCAGGGAGCTGGGTGACCCTCCTGAGAACCAGGCAAGATCTAACACACTATGTACAGAAACTTCAGAACACCACGGATTAAGAATGTGGTAGCTGTGGAGGAAGAAGTGCACATTCCTACAAAGGTGCCTGTTCTCCTCCACCATGGGCAGATGCCAAGACAAGCGAGAGCAGTATACTCAGAGCAGAGGGGACAGTCTGCCCAAGGGACTGGGTGGGGGGGGGCTGCCTGCAGGCCAGACCCATGAACCTCCACTGCGCCCGTGGCCAATCACAGGCTTTCCCTAGCACCAAACCCTCTGGAATCTCTACCCCTAAGACACCGGCTCAGCCAGGATTTCCACATTCCAGCCAAGGCCAAATGCCTTAATCAGCCCGTGCTCATGGCCACCCAGTGCGTCAGCCCTGCCCCTTCTATCTTCCTAGCTAGACAGAAAAAGGATCTCCCGGGGTTTTCAGGAGCGGCTTCCATAGGCCTGGCTCAAACCCTCAACAGGGTCTGTCCACGGTTGTGCTCAGCCCCAATCAACCACAGTGCCACTGACTGGCCATGAAGAGGGTGTGGGACAGTCCGAGGGTTTACTCTAGACTCAAGGTGACTAGGTCAGGCTTCGCAGCTGTGTGGAGCTAGATTAAAACTCAGGCAGCACAGCTGAGCATCTGCCACTCTCTCCCACGGCTTGAACCCCAGACTCCCCCAACACACACTGTAGGGGCCAGCAGTCACTGGCACGGGCTCTAGCCCAAGAGTGAGGTGCCCACCAAGCCCAGGGCCTCAGTTAGGCCCGGGCCCCTGCCAGGTGCTGTTCTCCCAGAGGGCCCTCACCTGCCGATAGATCTTTCCCTTTTCCAGGCGAGTGATCCGGTCCCAGTGGAGTGAGCCCTTCTCATCGAGTTTTCGGAAAGGCCTGGGGTGAGAGGCAAGGGCTTAATCTCTAGCCCATGCCTGCCTGCTCTGAAGGCCCTGGTTAAGTGGGCTGCCAACAGAGTAGGAGCCATGGCCAGTCTGGCCTGTGCCTCCAGCCCCCTCCCTGGGGTCAGAGCCTCAACTTTTTCCATCCCACTGCCGCTTCCAGGCTCATACTTGCGCCGGTCAGTGAAAAAGCTGGGCTTGTCTGCCTGGACGATGACCACATCAAAGAGCTGGCGCCAGTCAGGACCCACCATGTGCCGCATGCCCTTGTCCCTGTGAAGCTGAGGTTCAGGCTGCAGGCGACTTGGCTGCCGCCCCCAGGGCTGTGGCCCTGGCCCTCCCTGCACCTCGGGGCTGAACTCACACAAAGCTGAAAGGACTGTTAGTGATGAGGAATAGCTGCTTCCCGTGGGCTACCAGGCGGCTCAGAACTGCGAATGTCTCGTCCCCTCTCAGGATGTACCTCTCTGCAGGGGAGGGGTCTGTGAAGGCTGGCCCGGCTCCTCCAGCAGGCCAAGGGGGGGTCTGTTGCCACCCTTACCCATGTCTTGCTCAATCCACTGGTACATGAGGCCCTTCACATGCACATCTCGAATGGCGTCCTAGAAGACGGGGACGGGAAAGGCAAGTGGGGTCCCAGAGGGCCTGGCCCACTGAGGCGGACTCCGCCTTCCTGCCAGCTGGGCAGCCCCAGGATCCTTACTGTGACATCCTTGTAGAGGTGTGCTTGGTCGAACTCCAGGCCGTGGCCAAGGAAGTGGTCCACCACGCAGGACAGCAGTGCCATCTCCGGCAGGGAGAAGATGTCCATGAACTGCTTGATGGAGGGGCCCTAAAGAGAAGCCACGTCTCAGCCATCCCTCTGTCCCCACCACCCTGCACTGGGGACCAAGGGCTCCAACTCTGCCTTGGGACACTGTCCAAGAGCCCAGCAGTGGGTCAGGGCCTACCACTGCTGTGTGGGGCGGCAGCATCTGATACGCAGCCTTTCTGGGAGTGGGGTGAAGGGAATACCTTGCCATAGAAGCCACTCATTTGGTACAGTGGGATGTGCTGGGTGCCTCCGTAGAGGTCAATCACTTCCTCATCGGGCACAGGCTGGAGGCCCCTGCGGGGAGGTGGCACAGGCGCCATCATTCCAAACTCAGGCAGGGTAGTGGCTGGGGCGGGACCAGGCCAGAGTCAGTACCGACCTGTAGGCTGTCCCCAGCTGCACATAATGGAAGGCATCGATCTTCATCAGAAGACTCTGCAGGGATGGGAGTGGGGGCAGGCTGGGGTGAGAAGGCAGTTTCTGCCACTGAACAGCAGGTGCTCCTCACCTCACTGATGGCTCTGGCCTTGGCCAGCTGCTCCTAACCAGCCTCTTCCAGGCCCCATGCCGAAGCCTCAGAGGGTCCTCAGAGTTCAGGGCAAACCAAGAGGGAGCTATGCCTCTGAGAGCAAGACGGGGACAGAGGAGACCCTCCTTAGGGGAGACGGAGGCCAAAGAAGTTCCTGTGCATGTCCAGCCAGGAGAGCCTGGGAGGCCAGATCTAGCTACTCACCTTCTGAATGTCATAGTGGAGGCCACGGATGGCAAAGCTGGGGTTGTAGTCATACTTGCGAATTCCCTCTGGGTACTATTGAGCAAAAAGGACCAGGCCTAAGCCAGCAGCATGGCCAGCCCTGCTGGCTGGGCAGTCACCTTGGAACGGGTCCGGCCCCTGCCCAGGAATCAGGGGCGTCCCATGATTCAGCCTGGGGTTTAGGTCAAGCTGGGCCCCACAAGCTTCCTGGGCTCACCTCACCTTATAGTGCTCAACCAGGATGTCCCGGGCAGCATTGAAGATCTCGGGGTGCAATGCATCTGCATACTGGGCCAGTGTGTAGTCATAGTCAAAGCCATAGACCTCAACATCACGCAGGCTGATCTCATTGTTGGCGTAGATGGCTGCTGGGTTGAGAAGGCTGCACACTTCAGGGGGCAGAAGGTCTAGAGGGAGGAGATGCAGTACAGCGAGGAGGATGATCACTCAGCAGCTCCTGAGCTAGTCCTGTAAGCCACGTGAAACACCCACCCCCAAGATGGCGACTCAGCTTGATGCTGCAAACTGAGGCTCAGCAAGAAGGCACTTGCCCAGAGTAGCAATGGGCCAAGCCCATAGCCAGTACCCTTCCCTATCCTGTGGCCCATCAGATGTACCAAACAGTGCCTCCTACAGGCTCTCAGCAAGCCCCATCAGACACTGGGCTGTGGAGGAACCCTGGCAACACCCCCAGGCAGAGAGCCACCAACTCCTCCTTGCTGCACAACAGCTACAGGACAGGCTACAAACCCTGCCCTCACTCAGAGCTGTCTACAAGCACCACTGCCAGGCCCTCGCTTGGCTGCCCACTGGCCCTATCTTCCACCTCCTTAGGGAGAGTGCTGCTCAGTTTTGGCCTGAGTCAGGAGCTGAGCCGATGGAATACTAGTGAGGCGAGAAACCCCTCCACTGCTCAGGCTGTCAACTCTCAACACCTGTCAGAGCGCAGGGAGCAAGGGCTCTCTAATCAGATTTCAGCCGCCTGCCGGGCCACATAATGACATTCCCTGGCTGCAGCCAGGGAACATTGCTAATTATGACAGGCGGGACATGCAATGTCAGGTCTTGGCCATTACCTGAGATGCTCCCTTCTGGGCATGTAGTCATGGCCACCCAAGCCCCTAGCTTCTTCCAGGAAGCTGAAGCTGGCTCTCAGGCCCACAGCAGGGAACTGAACAGGGTACTGTCTTGAGTAGGCTTGGGGGTTACAGGCTGTCCTGCCCTGTTTCCCCATCTGTGCAGTGAGGTAGACATAGGAAAGGCATGGACTTTGGGATCAGCCAGCCCACATCAGGAACCCCTCCCCTTTTATGGCTATTTTAGGAAGGTGTTACTTCAGTCTCAGGCCCATTTCTTTGTCTCTGAAGGGGGTACAAACTGTACCGACCTGTTCTATACCCAGGGATGTGCCTCCCAATCCCATGAACTCCCTGGATTCAACTTCCCTGCGCTGCAGATGCGAAGAGGCAGGACTAGGTGTGCAGAGCACTGCCTCGAAGAGGTGTTAGGTCCAACACTCTGTCTGCCTCAGCCACCAGTCCTAGTCACAAAGGATAAGTCTCAGGGCCCTGGCATGCCCTGTGTTCAGGAGGCAGCCATTTCACTGGTGCTCTCCTATGTCCAGGGCATTTACCTAGAGGCCCCTTTGGAACATGGGGATCCACCTCCACCCTCTTCTTTAGGAGTCCAGTGCAGGGTGTGGTGTGAGAACAGGTGTGGCTGGTTCCTCTGGTGGCCCTGGGCCAGCACAGCGCAGCAGCTGCTCTGTACATCTATGAAAGTGACAGGCACTTCACCTGCCTTTTACTGACTGTTTCGAGGACTGTGGGCCTGAGCGGTCGACCTTCCCTGTGGTCCTGTGTTCCCAGGTATCCACTATGACCTGTGACTAGGACTCTTGGCTCATGGTTCACAGCTTTTCAGAGCAGAAAGGATTTCCTTGGCAGTGCAGCCCCTCGCCAGCAGTTCTGGCTTTGACTATGAGGATATTCTCAGAGACAGATAGTTTTCCTAGGGACAAAGCAGGATGAGGAGCAAGAACTTCCTGGACAGAGAACACTATCTCTGAGGCAGCAGGGTCCTCCTCCCTTCCTCGGAGCTATGGTGGTATATAGGGCCAGGAGAGGACGTGCCCCAACCCAGCTCTGGTCTGCTAAGTTTACAGGTCACTGTCCTGCCTCTACCCTGCTCTCTCCTCTTAGCCCCCAACTCTCTCACCTGCCCAGACTCCACGTTCTGGGACCAACACCTTCCTTGAAGTCAAGAAACTGACTTGTGGGCGCTGAAGGGATTCGACTTGTTCAGTCCTCACTAAAGTGATGCCAAGTAGCCATACTCATTGCTCCATTTCCAGAGAAAGACCCTGGAGCTCAGGGAGGTGACGTCACTTGCTCCAAACCAGAGAGCAAGTAGGCAGTGGAGCCAAGAGGTGCATCCAGTCCACTCTTTTTGCCTCAGTCTCTTTATCAGTCCTCCTCACACAGGACAGGAGGCGACAGTCCCGCCACACTGTCCTCCAGGCGTGTGTTAAGGCCAGCCAGGGGCCTGGCTCCCTGGCAAAGTTTTGCCCACAGGCATGAGACTAAGGTCAACTTCAGTGCCAAAGAAACGCAACAAGATGGAGAGGACCAGCCTCACAGTCAGCTCACCCAGGCATATCAGTGGGAAGGACCTTGCACAACAAGAAACTTACTTACAGGTGTGAAGATGCAGCCTGGCCTGCCCAGAGAAAATGTCCACTAGATCCCGCATACCTCCGAGGAGGCTTCTCAAGACACTCAGAGGGTCTTCTCTAAGTGCAGGACAAAGACTTTTTGACACTCAGGCCTGCCTCTCCACAGAGACAAACTCAACCCAGAACTTCAAGGTCTTCAGAACAATAATCCTCAGAGGCCATAACGACTGTTTTCAGCTTGTCAAGTGGTACGTTCTAGTTATGTTCTTGGGTCTTCACATAGCTGGAGTGGAACCCCCCCTATCCAGTCATCTGGAATCGTCTAGTCAGGGCCACTCTGTCTTACCAGACAATGGAGGGCTCCTCACTCCTCAGTTCATCCAGAAGCTCCCTTACCCCTACTGTGGCCGGGTTCTTTCAAGTCAGCACATGCTTGTGATATAGGCCCCCGGACTGCTTTATGCTTGAGGATACCGTGGGTCACAAAGGATAACACTTACCGGGGGTCACCTAACCGGGTGGTGGTAAGGCCCAACCACATCTTCTGCAGCAGTGGCAGGACCTCACTAGTCCCACCCGGACAGTGAGTGCACGTCCAATACTCTGAGCTCAGGGGACTCAGTAGTGGCCCAGCCTGCCCTGTGCGGGGACCGGGCCTCATTTGAGAGGAAAGAAGCAGGGGTGAGGGTGGGGGTGGTGGAAGTCCGCTTACAAAGGCCTGACCAAGGGCACAGGACCTCTTAGGGCTTTCAAGGGAGTGGGGTGACTCGGCCTGTTTAACGCACTTACCGCCCTTGCTGAGAACGTACCCGACCTCCAGAGCGAAACCAAGAGGTACCTTAAAAATCTAGCAGCTGTCAGCTTAGGTTCAGGCCGTCCCCAAAGACCCGTACGGTAAGCGCGGCTCGAAGGCTTTCCCACCCTACTTACTGGCCGACCGTGAACAACGGAGGGTTGCACGCGTCTCCCCCGCAGGTAGGACCCCCAGAGGGAGCCGGCGGGGGGCGCGCTAGCTCCGACTGCTCCAAACTCCTGCAGACCAAGCTGGGAAACAAGCGCCCCCAACCCCGCGCGCCCGCCCGCACCGGGGCGTCAGAGCGCTCCGCGAATCGGGACACCTCGAAGCTCCCGGGAGAAGTGCTGAAGCTTCTGAAAAGCTGCCCAGTCCTCCGACTCGGGCACCCCGGCGAGCCCCCGAGGAGCCGCGCCTAGCACGATTCGGGAGCGACTTCCACCGTCCGCTAGCCTTCCAAGAGACGCCCTCCGGACGCTCGGCCCACCCGGGTTCACCCACCGTGCACCAATTTCCGCATATCCTGGTAACGAGCCCACAAATGCGCGCTGAGGTCGGCGCCGCCGGCGGGCGCGGAGCGTGGGGTACCGGGGCAGGGGGCGCCGGGACCCGGCGGGCCGCAGCCAGGGCAGGAGGACGCGGAGGAGGCGGCCCGCAGCCCGCCGGCGCCTCCGCACAGAAGCCAGCGCAGAGCGGCCGCCCGCAGCCCCGTACCCGCCATGCCCCCTGCGCGGCCCCACCGCCCTCAGCCCGTCCGCCAGCCCGCCGCCCTCCGACTGCGCGCCCGCCACCGTGGCCGCGTGCTCCTCGCGGCGGCGAGCCAATGGGCGCGGCGCGCGGACTCGGTCAGCCAATGGTCGTTCCCCAAGGCCCGGGGGGCGGGAGGCCTGGGGCGGGGCGGGCTCACGCCCCCTCCCCCAGTCCCTGGAGCTAGTGAGGGCTCGGCGCCCCCGGTTGGCCATCGCTGCGGTGATGGCGGCTGGCTCTTGGTTCTAGAGCTGGAGACTGGGCGTCCCCGCGAGGCTCTAGACGGCAGGAGCAGAGTAGGGGGCTGGAGGGCGTGAGTTCTCGCGGGGCCCGGATCCTCCTGCTGCTGCTGGTACCTCCCGTGCATCACCCCCGCTCTCATCTTCCAGTCCTGCTATGGGGTTGTTCCCAGGCCTGGTCCCTGACTGACCGCCCATTGCCCGGAGCCCAAGTCGCCTCACTCACTTACCTAGCGAATAAACAGCCCTTCCCGAGAGCCGGGTGCCAGTCCCACAATGGGTGGCACCGTCGGAGCTGCGAGGCAGCCTCTCCTGTCTGTTGGCGCCCTGCACAGGTGACTTCTGAGCAGGAGTGCTGGGCATACAGAGAGGGGTTTGGTCTGAATTACTGCGTCCGCCTGGCTGTGACCGATTGCATCTGTCTGCCCAGTAGTTTATGGCCTGGTGTAGGCCATTTCTGAGTTCCCACAGTCTGTTCTAGCACTGTAGCTGAACTTCACGACGAAATACCCCTTCCCTTCTTGGAACCACTCCACCGAATTTTTCTGCTCACGTCCATTTTCTGAGCCTCAGGCCGTGCGCTGGTCTCCGAGGAGACCATTGCAGCACCTGTGTGCCCTAGGCAAAATGAGCTGGCCAGCTGTTTACACTTGGGTTAAAGAACCTGTGCATTCGAAGCTCTGCTGCACCTGAGGACCTCCTACTGTGCCAGCCTGTTCCTAGGCCCATAGCTGGTGGACTTATGGTGCCTCAGCACAGGCCTCCCTCAGTGAACTCAGTGGCTACTGGGGACTTCTTTGTGAAGATTCTCCGGGTGAGTGGGTGTCCTGCGTGGTCCAAGCCTCAGAGCCACCACGATAACTAGAAGCAAGTACCAAGCCACGTGTGTGCTTACTTGCTGGCCAGTCTTCTAGGGTGGGTTGTAGGAGAGCCCCTAAAGCTACTCCAGGCCAGCCCGCAACCCTTCCTTGGGGTCCTGCTTGCTCTTTCCTCAGTCTTTTGCCTATTTTGTGTCCACAAAACCAAGCCCTCTTATTGATTCTAAGCCTTCACTTGGTTCTCTTAGATTATCTAATTCTTCCCATCTCAGAGCTATTCCTCTGGTTATCTCTAGGTTAGATTGACAGCCTTGCACGGGCATCTTCTGCAAGGACAGTCACGAAGCATGAAGGGATGAAACGAGTGAAGGCTCTGGTATCAGAGTGCTGCTTCCACCTAGTTTACTCTCAACTTCTCCATTAAGGAATACACATGAAGAATGAGGGCTCAGGACACCATCATTATCAATGTTATGTACAACTGACGTTCATTGATGAGTTACTATGCTACAGGGCCTGTGTTCAGAGACGATGGAGCTAAAGCACCTAAATGTGCCTGTATAGCAGGTAAGCGCCTATATAGAATAGGTTTTATTGATTTTAGAGTTTGGGGGGTGGTGTTTGCTTTGTTTTGGTGGTACCGGATATCAAACTCAGCTTTGCACTTGCCAGGTAGGTGAGGCGCCACTGAGCTACATATCCAGCCGTCATTTTAGAGTTACCAGAATACACTTAGAACTCTGTTGTGATGATTTTTCTTTAGATTGGCTTTCAACAAAGCTTATCAAATTCTGTTATTTTGAAGGCTGATCACCAATCACGTCCCCGAAAAAAAAAGTATTCAGTTTCATAATTACGTTGAGAGTTTGGTGCAGAACATTGGTTCCTCCCAGAGAGAGGGTCGTCACTCCTGTCAGAGTATTAGGAAAAAAGATGGCGGTGACCGGGTAGGGGGCGCGGCCATCAATCCAAGCCCCAGTCTGCAGAGGGGATGCAGGCAGCTGGCCCAACCCAAGCCACGTAAAAGCTCCGCCCCTTGAGGGAGCAACCTCGCCTTGGCTGCCGAGGCGCTTGCGCCAGCTCCTTCCGGCCGCCTGAGCCTCATGGAGCATGCGCTATCTAATAGTACTCTAATTGGTGGATCGACATGCCTCGACGCAGTCTGATTGGTGGTGCCCGGTCGGGAGGTCACTCCTGCCCCCTCCCAAGCTTCGCGGCCAGCGGGCGGTGGCGCTGCGGCGGGCCTGCTACGATTGCTATGTACTCTAACCGCGCCTGCGTCCGCTGTACCCCTCTTCAGAACCTGACTCGAACATGTTCTCCAGGGCCCAAGTGAGACGAGTTCTGCAGAAGGTGCCCGGGAAGCGGCGATTTGGCATCTACAGGTTCCTGCCCTTCTTTTTTGTCCTGGGAGGAACGATGGAGTGGATCATGATTAAAGTGCGCGTGGGCCAGGAGACTTTCTGTAAGTGGGGGTGCAAAGCCTCCGTTTTCCTGCAGGAAGGCACGAGGCGCCTGGGATCCTTTGCCTTAGCGGGGCTTAGATTGCATTCTGCTCATTCCTCTCAGCGCTGAGCTGCCTTTTTAACCTTGTTGGAAGGGTAAGACACCGGCCGGAGGGCCATGTTTTTTTTTGTCCGCTCATACGTTGACGTCCAGCTTTATGATCTCTGCAATTTGAGCACGTTCCTCCAGTCAGGCCACTCGTTTCTCAAGCCTTCCTTTCATCCTTGCCAGCGACATCGTTTGGGCCTAAGGAACAGGATTGCTGTCAGCAACAGGACGAGGGTGGAGCCTGAGGATTCTTGGCAATCGCTGCTAAAGCCTGGCTTCTCAGAACTCCAGTGCAAACCCTGAAAGGAGGTGGTCTGGGGGCTTAGCTAATTACCACTGTTTTTTACAGTGTGGTCATGACACCCGGTCTTTGGCCTGGAATCAGATGCCCAGCAGTGTTAAAAGAACGCCTGTCATGGATTTGCAGGCCCATTCCCCTTTAAGGAAAAGTTCTCCAAGCACTAGCTCATTTCTGCTTTGCCTCTCCTGAAACATTATCTCTTGTGAACTGGCAACTCTCACTTTTAGTGTTTCCTTTTATTCATACATTCATCGACATTTAATGGGAACCCGTAGGGGGTTTTGAGGATCTCCCACTCTAGTAGAGGTAACTGGAAAGAAAGCCAGATCATAAGAGTCATTTGGGAGATGGGGTAGAGCTCAGCAGTGGAGCCCTTGTCTGGTACTCAAGAGGCTCTAGTCTGCTCCCTGGGAAAAAAAATTCTGTTAAGTGCTGTGGGGTCAGCACTATGATAACCAGAGTCCAAGATGGACAGTTACATGTGGTACAGGCTCCCATGGCTGTCAGCTAGGGGAAGGCTTGTGGAATTTTCTTTTTTGGTACGGGGGATAGAACTCACAACCTTGACACTTGCAAAGCACCACTGAATCCCTTCCCCTGTGGAACTGTTTTTCAGGGCAGCGGTAAGAGGACTAGACACCTTAGTATGCTGTTTGACTAAAGCGCAGATGAAGGGTGAACTAGCTACAAAGACACCTGGGCAGAGCCACAAATGCACTAAGATATATATTCCTTGGCGTATTTTCTTGGAACCAGGTATATAGCCAAGGATTGAAAGGTTTGAGAAGTGGCTCTTTGTGGAAAGACTGGTAGGAACACAGGTTGAGTTGGTAGCCTGGTCTAGGCAAAGGAAGAAGAGATACCAAGAAATGGAGGAAGCTGACAACAGTTTGGTGAGTGGACTCATGAGATGGAGTAGAGATTTCTAGTCGGACAGTTGGGGCAGAGGTGGCACTTCTGCAGGATGCAGGGCACAGGCAGGGTGACCTGGCCTTCCTTTCGGAATGGGCTCAGGTGGAGACAGTTACACAGATCTGATGCCAAGGAGGCACAATCTGGGTCAGAAATCTGGATTTGTGGTGTGAGAATGTCAAACCCCGATGTGTTAAGGTGGATTTAAAGTGGCCAGAGAAGCAAGATGGATACCAGGTGGTTCTTACAGAAGACAGGTTAAAGAATTTTGTCTCTGTGAAAGGAAAATAATCCTGTCCTCAGAAAGACTGAGTACAACTACTGATCAGAAAGGAAGGAGCAGGGCCGGAGGGTTAGCTCAGTGGTTCCGGCGCCTGCCTCGCAAGCGCAAGGACCTGAGTTCGATCCCCGGTGACCACATATAATGCTGGGCGTGGAGACACACCCACCAACAATCAACACCGCATACCACAATGCCGGACGTGGTGGCTCACGCCTGTAATCCCAGCACTCGGGAGGCAGGGACAGGAGGATTGCTGAG
>PVIC010005915.1:0-55968 GCA_004025085.1 Thryonomys swinderianus | reverse complement strand
GTTTTTAATGCTCTTCTTTGTCTGATGACAGGGCAATGTTTGTTGCAGGTCTCTTTCTATTATCTGGGGCCCTTTGGAAGCAGCACTTTCCTGGGGGGTCCTCCTTGAATCTGTAATAACCCTTGAGAGTTCTCACTCCTGACACATCATGGTAGGTATTTGAGCAGAACAATCACATCATGTTTGTTACCATAATACACTAAATGTCAATATCAGTATTAAAAACAGTAAATAAGAGAAAAAATGTTTGTTCAATTCTATACTGGATACTTTGAGCTTATGAGTTACCTCTATGTCTGACTCCTCACTGTACAGCTCCACGATACAGTGGGCTGGTGGGCGGCCTTCAGTCCACTGGAAATGGACTGCACTCTGCAGCTGGGTCTGCGTGCTGCTCTCTCAGTCCGCCGGAAGCAAGGCATGGTGGGGCCGCATCCGCTGGGTCTGGTCTGCCCACTGCTGGTCCCTCAGTCCGCTGGAAAACAGCACACAGCAGGGCCCGCAGGTGCTGGGTCCGGTCCGCCCACTGCTGGTCCCTTAGTCCACTGGAAAACAGGGCACGGCGGGTCTGCAGCTGCTGGGTCCGGTCTGCCAGCTGCTGGTCCCTTAGTCTGCCCAAAGAGTTGGTTTTTTGAAAGGATAACGTCGACAGACCCTTAGCCAACCTTATCAAACACAGGAAGGAAAAGGCTCCAATCCATGCTATAAGGAATGAAAATGGGGAAATCAGCACAGATCCAGAAGTCCAAAGGATAATAAACACGTACTTTGAAAATCTGTACTCCAAGAAGATGGAAAATCTAGAAGCCATTGGATAGATTTCTAGACACATATGAACTTCAAAGCTGAACGAAGAGGATGTAAAAATGTTAAACAACCTGATATCAATCTTGGAAATTGAAAATGTAATAAAAAACCTACCAACAAAGAAAACCCCTGGTGCTGACAGCTTCACTGCTGAATTCTACAAAACTTTTAAAGAAGAGTTAATGCTAGTACTCCTCAATCTTTTTAATGAAATTGAAAGGAAAGCAGTACTCCCCAGATCATCCCTTGAAGCAACCATCACCTTGATTCCAAAGGCAGGGAAAGATCCCACCAAAAAAGAAAGCTACAGAACAATATCTGTAATGAACATTGACTCCAAAATCCTCAATAAAATACTGCAAACAGAATACAGAGAGTTATCAAGAAAATCATACATCCTGATCAAGTCAGATTTATCCCAGCGATGCAAGGCTGGGTTCAACATATGTAAATCAATCAATGTAATACACTATATTAACAGACTCAAGGACAAAAACCATATGATTATCTCAATAGATGCAGAAAAAGCATTTGACAAAATCCAACACCCCTTTGTGATCAAAACCCTACAGAGAATCAGAATCAGTGGACTTTATCTCAATTTAATACAAGCTATTTATGAGAAACCAACAGCCAGCATCATACTTAATGGGCAAAAACTGAAACCTTTTACACTAAGATCAGGATTGAGACAAGGATGACCATTGTCATCACTCTTATTCAGTATAGTGCTGGAAACATTAGCCATAGCAATCAGGCAGGACAAAGATATAAAAGGAATAAAGATAGGAAAGGAAGAAGTTAAACTATCATTATTTGCTGATGATATGATACTCTACCTAGAGGATCCTAAAAACTCAACCAGAAGACTGCTACACTTAATTACCAGATTTGGTAGTGTTGCTGGATACAGGGTCAATGCTCAGAAATCAACAGCCTTTGTCTACACAAACAACAGACTCACTGAAAGAGAAATTGCGGAGTCAATCCCTTTCACAATAGCACCCAGAAAAATGAAATATCTGGGAATCACCCTAACAAAGGAAGTGAAAAACTTCTACTCTGAAACCTATAGGACTGTGAAAAATGAGATAGAAAAGGAGATCTGAAAGTGGAAAGAAATCCCTTATTCCTGGGTAGGGAGAACCAACATCATCAAAATGGCTATACTCCCACAACTACTATATAGATTCAATGCAATTCCAATGGAAATTCCAACGGTATACTTCACAGAGCTAGAGAAAATAATACAAAAATTCATCTGGAAACACAAGAAACCTAGAACAGCAAAAGCAATTCCAAGCAACCATGACATGTCAGGGGGTATTACAATCCCCAATTTAAAAGTCTACTATAAAGCCGCTGTGATAAAAAACGGCATGGTACTGGCAAAGTAACAGACCCAAGGACCAGTGGAATAGATTAGAAGATTCAGAAACAATCCCGGATACACTAAGCCCACCTTATCTTTGACAAAGGATCCAAACATCCTCAATGGAGGAAAGACACCCTCTTTAACAAATGGTGCTGGAAAACCTGGGCTTTCAACCTGCCAAAAGCTAAAGCTAGACCTATCTCTTTCACCATGAGCAAAGCTAAATTCACAATGGATATGAGACTTAAACATTAAAACAGAAACAATAAGCCTGCTGCAAAACAAGTAAGGTAAAACTCTTGGAGACATTGGCTTAGGCAGAGACTTTATGAATAAAACCTCTCTAGCACAAGAACTAGCAGAAAGAATTAACAAATGGGATCTCATTTTACTGAAAAGCTTCTGCACAGCAAAGGAAGTCACTGGAACTGCTAAAAGATAACCAACAACATGGGAGATAATCTTCACTAGCTGTTTATCAGACAAAGCGCTATTTTTTTACAGTATATGAAGAACTTAAACAGATCAGCCTCCCCAAGTTTAAAGACCCTATTCAAAAATGAGCATCTGAAATAAACAGACACTTCTCAGAGGCAGAAGTCAAAGCAGCCAAGAAACATATGAAGAAATGTTCAACATCACTGGTCATTTGAGAGATGCAAATGAAAACAACACTGAGGTTTCATCTCACTCCATAAATAAAGGCCGCTATTACAAAATCAACCAGCAATAAATGCTGGTGAGGCTGTAGGGAGTAAGGAACCCTTCTCCACTCTTGGTGGGATTGCAGACTTGTATGACCATTGTGGAGATCTGTGTGGAGATTTCTCAGAAAACTAGGACTAGGGGTCCCATTTGACCCTGCTACCCCCCTGCTAGGAATATATCCAAAGGAATTTTAAAAATCACATTGGAAAGACAGATGTACACCCTTGTTCATAGCAGCTCAGTTCATGATAGCTCAATCTTGGAAACAACCCAAATGCCCATCAACCTGAGAGTGAATAAAGATGATGTGTTTTTTTTTTATAAAATGGAGTATTATTCTGCCATAAAGAATGACAAGATTGATTCATTTATATGCAAATTGATACACCTGGAGGACACGCTAATGAGTGAAATAAATAGATCATAGATAAGCAAATACCGGATCTTCTCTTTGATATGAGCACCTGTAGATGCAAATGAGCTCTAGAAAGTATGACAGTTTTTGTAGAATGGGAAATTCCCAAAGGAAATTTGGTGTGGGGATGTAAATAGGGGAAAGAATAAATATGATTTTGAAAGAAAATAAAAGAGCATGTATATAGAGGGTGGGAGGTGTGGGTGGGGAGGGGTATGTGTAAAAATGAGAACTGACTTGTGTCATATATTGGTACAAATTACCCAATGTTATGTGTGATTGTGAGATGTATATATATTGTACCAATAAACAATTTTAAAAAATCACATTGGAAAGACAGATGTCTACACTTGTTCACAGCAGCTCAGTTCGTGATAGCTCAATCTTCGAAACAACACAAATGTCCATCAACTGGAGAGTGGATAAAGAAGATGTGGTTTTTTAAATAAAATGGAGTATTATTCTGCCATAAAGAATGACAAGATTGATTCATTTATGTGCAAATGGATAAACCTGGAGGACACACTAATAAGCCAAATAAATAGATCACAGATAGGCAAATACCAGATCTTCTCTTTGATATGAGCACCTGTAGATGCAAATGAGCTCTAGAAAGTATGACAGTTTTTGTAGAATGGGAAATTCCCAAAGGAAATTTGGTGTGGGGATGTAACGAGGGGAAAGAATAAGTATGATTCTGAAAGAAAATTAAAGAGCATGTATATAGAGGGTGGGAGGTGTGGGTGGGGAGGGATAGAAAAAAAGAATGAAACCTATACTCTTCAAATATTTTTCCCATGATGCTCAGGGCAACAGACTAGTTAGCATACACTTTCCTATAGGGAAAGAGAGGGCAGTGAATAATTGACCAGTGGGTGACACAGACTCTAGTTTCTTGCCCTGTTCTGCTGCATGACAGATGTTTGCTCTACCAGGCTATTAGACGTGTCACTCTGGACTAAGTGCAGTGCAGTCTGCTTCCTTAAAGAGCTCACACATGCTTAGGAATTAAAGAGATTCTAACACAGGTGCAAATCAAACACATCAAGAGAAAACAATTAAAATGGATTAACTTTGAACTTTGTTACTCAAAATAGAAATATGATAACACATTCATGAGGGTCTCAAAGAGAAATCAAAGGATATAAACAAAATCTTGAGGAGGAATTCTCCACAGTGCCCCCTATAGCATGTCTATAGAAGGCAGATGGACCACAAAGGTAAAGTGAATTAGTAAGCAGCAGGATTGACGTATACCTTCCAGGACTGCCAGGGAAAATCTATAAAATGCTCGATTAAATATGAATTGATAGTACATGCCAAATAAGTGTTTAACTCTATGTGTTATTTTTAATTGATTTTTATCTTTATTGGTATATTGTGAAATAGAAAATATTCAAAGTGAAATATGATGGAAGAGTGACTAATGAGGGGTAAAAAAAATGTGACAGTAATAAAAAAGGGAAACAAAGTCTAAATGTAATTTTATTCCTAAGTCTCAAAGTCCTAAAACCCCTTCTGCAAAGGAATGGAGAAAGGCAACAAAGAGTGGATATTGGAAGACAACAATTTCAGGGAAATCGATGACATTTTAAATAAGGGCAGAGACAGCCCAAGGGGTCTTCACAGGGAGAGAGTCTGAGGTCAAATTTCTGGTGACTATATAGCAAAGTTCTAAATAGAGAAATCTATGACAAAGATACACACACACACACAACCAAGAAACACTCATCTAAATTAAGTTTCCATCTCAAGGGCATAAAGAGGAATTTACATTTGAAATTTATACAGTAAGTAACAAATACATTGGCCAGGAAACCCATAGAAAAACACAAGGAGTTCTGTATATTAAATAAAAAGTGTTCATCCAAATAAAATTCTTTGAGGCCATAGAGAATTTTTAGAGTAAATTTCAGATGTGTCATTCTATGATGATATAGAGTTGATCCTTGTTGATGATAAATAAATATTTTCTGACCAAAATATTTTGTTATACACATCTGCATCAATGAGTTCAGATACTTTAAAATGTTCTTCTTGAGTAAAGAGTTAAAAATTACTGAAGCAAATAGGGCTACATATTTGTGATAATTTACAGAACTTTACGCCTAGCAAATGCTTTGTTATATGCTTGTATATACATACATATGTGTGTGTCTGAAAGTAAACTCACAAAAATAATGATATTTCTCATGATTCTTAAGCACAGGACTAACAGGTGGCATTTTGCTGTCATAATTTTATTTTCTTCTGTATTCTAAATTCCTCGTGCTAAATAATTCTTTCTGAATGACCAAAATGATGATTGTAGAATTTTTTCTATGACAGTTTCATGAGATAAAATGATAGAGTCCTTTTATATTATATATGATGTTGATGTGAAAAAAATAATTCACAAGTAAGGCATATTAACTCAAAAGTGACACATTGTATTTAGCCATTGAGCACACCCCAGAGAAGACGACTGAAATGTGGTGTATTATGATAGTTTTCACAGTGAGTGGAAATTATCAGGAGTCATTGCCAAGAATAAGGCTTTATACTTGGAACTCACCCCACAGACCCTATAATACATATTACTAGCAAAATGTTGCTGGAAAATCTGAAGACATTTTAGATGCTTTTTCAAGAGTGAGTGAAGGATTCTTATCAGAACATACAGGTCTATGTTCATCCTCTTAAAACATACAGGTACATGGAGGCCTGGCCCCTTAATCTGCTGTGCTTGTCTCAGCAATGAGTATGGCTACATAATTGGGCCAAGGGGCACAGAAAGGGGAAATAGTTCCCTATAGGGGACATGGGCTTGGCACTGTTTAGGCCATTTCTCAACATTTCAGCAACTGAATTTCTCATCTCTTTGCGTCGACAGTCCAGAGTAACACAGTAGTACCCAGGAGATCATTTAAAATATAACTTTTTAAATAGGTAGCATTTCCAGGCAAGCATAGCATTTTTTTCATTTTAAGTCTTGTCATCACCCAGAAGGAAAAAAAAAATGTGTATATATAATGCATTTGCTTGTGTGTCTTTAAGTTCAAGTTTTTGAGATCATTCTTTTTTTTTTTCCCCCAAGTAATTGGTGTGCATGGCTCCTTACTTATAGCTAAGGTTCAGTCGTTTCCCCTTGACAGACAGAAGAAATCTTACACAATGCTAGGATTTGCATTTTTCTTCAGCTAAGGTTAGCCCTGTCTGTGGGAAGTTAACACCCTACAGAAAAAAAAAAAAAAAAAAAAAAAAAAAAAAAAAAAAAAAAAAAAAAAAAAAAAAAAAAAAAAAAAAAAAAAAAAAAAAAGAAAAGAAAAAGAAAAAGGAAATATTGGAATGCGTCTACACTGCAAAATAAGATATGGAAAGTTTTTGTAAAAATCATATTTAAAATCTAGAAATATGCCTTTGAACAAATACACAATAGAATCTTATGATGTTAGCAGGCAATGAACGTGGTTATCAATTCTTGTGTCACTGTGAGAGCCACAGGTTTATAGTAGGAGTCACCTGAAAGAGTCTATTATCTATGACTCCTCAGTTTTCTAAAAACTATGTCTATGGTCCTCATAAGTCTTTATGTTGTTTACAAAGACAAAATTGTGTTCATTGTTATGACCAATCTCTTTATGCACACTGAACTGTTTAGAGAGGTATATGACTTAGAGAGAGGGAACCTAATAGAAAGCACATCAACTTGGCTAAAGAGTGTTTTGACTTTCATTTTGTTTTGTTTTTATTTGTCCTCATTTATATATGTAATGAAGTGTGTATATTTGACAATGAAAAGTTTAAAAATAAGCTTCCTGAAAATAATATACCCTGGTACACTTACACATGTTGCTTTTATTAACAAAATCCCGGAAAAAATGAGTATGGGCCCCCATGTACTTATCCATAATGCTAAGATCAAGATATTTTTAAAAATCATATAAAAGCTGGAAGGAATATCTCCAATGCAAAACATGAAAATGTGAACTCATGTGTGGACAAATAACCTGCTTCCTTCCTGGCAAACAATCACCAAAAACACTTTATGTTATGCAGGTTCAAACCTAATACCTGATCTGGAGAAGGAAAGTTGCCACTGCTTGAATATACACCCTTCAGAAAAGATAGGTTAAAGCACTAAACTCCAGTGGGTGATATACCAGGTGAGCCGCCTGGGAAGTGGTCACATCATGGAGACACTTTCATGATGGTTTTTTCAAAATAAGACTAAGAGGGCTGGAGATTTAGCTCAGTGGTTCCAACACCTGCCTAACAAACACAAGGTCCCTTGTTTGATCCCCAGTAACCACATACAACAATAGCAGGTGTGGTGACTCATGTTCACCAGCAATCAGTACCGCATACCACAATGCCAGGATGGTGTCTCACGGCTGTAATCCCAGCACTCAGGAGGCAGAGGCAGGAGGACTGCTAATTTGAGGCTTGACTGGGCTACACAGTGAGCTTAGGGCCAACCTGAACTACAAAGCAAGACCCTGTCTCAAGAAAAAGGAAGAAGAAGAAGAAGAAGAAGAAAGAAGAAGAAGAAGAAGAAGAAGAAGAAGAAGAAAGAAGAAGAAGAAGAAGAAGAAGAAGAAGAAGAAGAAGAAGAAGAAGAAGAAGAAGAAGAAGAAGAAGAAGAAGAAGAAGAAGAAGAAGAAGAAGAAGAAGAAGAAGAAGAAGAGAAGAAGAAGAAGAAGAAGAGAAGAAGAAGAGGTGGAAGAGGAAGAAGAAGATGAAGAAGAGGAAGAAGAAAGGAGAAGGAGAAGATGACGATGCTGACGACGACTAAGAAAGCTTTGATGTCCCTTCTGTTACATGAAACTACAGGAAGCATCCCCTCCTAGATGCTGAAACTACCAGCATCCTGCTCTTGGGTTTCACAGTCTCCAGAATTGTGAGAAACACTATCACACGGAAGTCACCAGGTAAGTATGGCATCTTGCTGTTGCTGTTTAAACTGATCAACACTGGGATGGGCGAGGCAAGCTTTAAACTACTGCACTTTAAGCTGGTTGTAATGATCAGAACTCAGTCTGTAAGACCTTTTTCACTCTTCTGTAATTTAGGTCCTCTTTGCTGGCATATTGCTGCCCCTTTTATGGACAACCTGTGGTGGTGGAGGTGGTCTGTTTCCACTTCAAACACTTCATCATTTGTTGTTTTGATCAAAGATGCTGAGGCACAAGAAAAACAGAGAGCGTCACGCTATTCCCCTCCTATTTAGAAAGCGATAGGTCATGCCTTACTTATGCTTTATCCTATTGAAATAATAGGTTGATATATTCGTATTTGCCGAGGCTGAACTTTGAGAAAAGCCCACCTATTGCCTTGTGTGTATTAAGTAGCGACCTACAGGAGAAAGAAGGAAGAGCCATGTCTTGGGGTCAGACATAGGCTTCCCCAGAGAGTCAAGAATACTGCCAATTTAGGGCCCATCAGACCCTTTCTTGGGCTATAGGGTTCTGACCATGTCTTCCTGGCCCTAAGCACTGCTTCATCTCCCTGTAGTCCTTGGCCAATTCATGTTTCTAAAATTTTTATTTCCTCATGTGCTGAGGCAGGAAATATTAGAAGATGCTTGCTGTGCTATGGAGAGATGGAGCACTGGCCCTGCTCTTGTCCTTCCAGAGGAACGTGGGGCTGCAGAGACAACTGCAGGAAAGACACAGTCCAAACATTGAAGGGGACATGGCAAGTCAGCCACAAAACATGGCTCACGTTCCTTTAGTTTAGGCCACTCTTTGAGCCTTTGTGCTACAGCAGCAGAGGGCAAGCAAGGGAAAGGGCCCACAAAGATGAAAGAAAATGGACAGGACTCAATTGTGTTTCAGAAATTTCAATAGATTGCAAGAAAACCACAAAGGCAAAGGAGAAACTGACTCAGCAGACAGTAGAATTTATGACCTATGAGGCTGATGGGAATTGGTGCTGAAGTGTGCTCAAGAACCCTAAAAACTTTCTCACACAATGGGGTCCTCGGGAGTCATAGACACTGCTTAGGGGTAGGATAAAATAGAGCACTGGACAAATATAAAGTGGTTGAATTTGTTCTAAAATATTTGGTCTTCCATGCTATACAGAATCAGTTTGTTGTCTTTCATCTTCTTGCACTTAATCTTGAATGATAATTCTCACTTGAAGAAGTTAAATGAAATAAGTCTCAGAAGAAGAAAAGGAGCTCAGATCTACAGCCATGGTGTATACGGTGGAAAAGACCTAAACTACAACCCCCTGAACCCCATAATTCCAACACCCAGGATCAACACCACTGCAGTGTGGTTGGAAATTTGAGTGACTTCCAGACATTTGACTGTAATCAGGTTGACCTAGTTTTTCTTTTGACTATGAAATCATTAATGATTGTTAAAGTCAAATGAAATTTTGAGACACACAGTAGGAAATTGGGGTACTGTTTCAGAGTAACAGACACAATCAGGGGGCATCGTGGCTGGCAATAATTCAGATGTGGTCACAAGAAAGTTCTTCTGTCTCCTGCAGGTCAGAATCTCCAACAAACAGGCTCTGAGAGTGCAAAGGATCTTCTGAGACCAACATTTATACTGAGAAAGGACAGCAAGACAGGAGGAAAATCTCACAGAGCTTCCATCAGCCTTCATCAACCATACAGCTGCAATGCCACTTCAAAGATAGAAAAAAAAAAAAGGAATCCTTGCATATAAATTAGCATAGTTTTACGAAGAGCAGTAGGAAGGGTCCTCAAAGCATGAAAAGGAGAACTATCATGTGACCAGTAATTCCATGACTGGGTATGCATTACATCAAAAGGAAATTGACTAGGTATGTCAAACAAATCAGTACTGTGTTCACTGCTGTACTAATCACAAGAGACAAGAAAAGCAATCAACTTAGATTTTCATCAATTGGTGAAGAAGTAAATAAGTTCCACACATGTGTTAAGGAATGCTACTTGACCATAAAAAGGGAAATTCTGTCATTTGCAAGAACACTATTGAACCTGAAGGACATTATGGGAAGTAAGAGCCTTCCCAGAAAGGTAAATTCCATATTTTTTAGAGACAAGACCTTGCTAGGTTACTCAAGCTGGCATTGACCTTGTGATCCTCCTGCCTCAGCCTCCTGAGTAGGTGTGATTAGAGGCATACAGCACCAGTGTTTGCAATTACACTTTCATCTGTCAGTAGAAGACTGAACTGTGAGGGAGGGAGGAAAGAAGATGAGAGGCAGAAGGAAGGGGAAAGGACAATCTCATATCAAGAAACAAGGGTCAGGTTTGCTACATATTTAAATCTTTGGATGTAGACTTCCCCAGGGAAGGGGAATAAATTTAGGTAACACACCTTCCTTCAGCTAGGGGCGGGCTGGGTGGGATTCAGCTAAGTCTTGGTCTCTAAAGAGGACACTGGATTTTGAGGTGGAGATTCTAGTCAGGGCATTACAGACAGACTCATTATATAATAATTTCCTTAATCTAACTCTAGCTCTTTTTAACTTCAATAATATTCCTTTTAAAAATAATATTCTATTTCCATCCTTTTGAAGTAAATAGATACTAATGAATTCATTACATTCTTCTTGGAAAGCAAGAATTTCTGTGTAGTCAACTATTTTAAAACATATTTTCTTATAGGGCATCATTCTTTATCATAAGCTATTTAAAATAGATGAAAACAAACACTAAATACAGTGCTTAAATAGTTGCCATGAGGGAGAAAACCTTTGGCTTTTTGGATTGGTAAGAATACAATCTGGTGGAATATGACTTTTATTACAGTCAGTCATGAATGGAAAAAGTAAGATAAAGCCCTTTGATGTTTCCTGATGAAGTATTTTCAAGTCGATTATATCCTATCTAAGTTACAAGGTCACACTGGGGAATCATAAAAAGTGGATTATAATTTACAAGAGTTAACAGTAATCTTTTAAAACTAAATTATCTCAAAGATGGGCATAGCTTGTAAACTATGAAAGAAGTATAAGGCTGATGGGAAAGAATATCCAATATGCGTTATGAGCTATATTCTTAGTATTTTCAAGATTAACATCAGTAATTATTTCTGGTATGTGTCTATAGTGAACAAGACACAACTTAGTAACAACCTCTTCAAAGTTACTGTACTGTAACCTATTTTCTTGAGAGAAAGAGGTGCTGTACTCAATAATTTTGGCTTCTTTTTTATATCTCAACAAAGCTAAGGTATACAGAATTTATAGTTTTCTGTGGTATAATAGCATGTAATTCTCACACTGAGAAAAATACTTTGCTCAGTATAATTAAATAACTGTGTTTAAACAACATTTCTAATTTCTACTTCTTTTATTCCTCAATCACCATCTTCAATTTTAGCCTCTTTTCTAAATTAAATGTTAGAAACACACAAAAAAAATTTCCAACATATACCAACTTTACATGGTTATTACTGACACTCTTTCAAATATATTTTATTAATATCACTTCAGACACTGTGAATCACCATTAATAGACTGAAATGTGATTCAGCTGTAGTAACCTTTTTTTCCTAGGCAAGTTACTATGCATAGTAATTCAATATATTTTTTATGATCATATAATTGACCCTTGATTATTGTTTCTAATTTCTGGGGACAAGAATTTTATCTTTTCAGCAACTGATTTTGAATGAATTGATGAAGACATTGTCAGTGCTGGGTGGAAAACTCCCAGCAAATATTAGTTCCATAGTGAAATTACATGTGTCTGTTTCCCAGAACCCACAACGTTTATCTTGCTGATGATAGGGAACTGGGTGTTAGGATATTGAGACAGCATAATTTCCTAGGCGTTGTTCTTGGGAGGAAAATATATTTCCATTAGACACAGAGTTGGTGGAAAGAAAACAAAGAATAAAATTTCCTAGTCAAATCTCACTTTTACAATTTGAACACCGTGACTCTCTATACTGTCACACTGTTTTTATACTGAACATATTTCATTTATAATCTACATATACTTTGTTTCACTTATTGTTGTATTTATTCATTGCTTTATTTTCTCAACAGAATGTAAATGCTAGGAGAAACCTTGTCAGTCTCTGTTCATTATTTCATCTCAGTAGACAAAACTGTTTTAATCACAGTACTCAGGAAAATGCATAGTCTGTCACAGGTGTCTAATCAATACTTATTAAATACTGATTGAGTAAATTCCAGAAGAAAAACACTCAGACACCATTTAAATGCACATAAATATTTAACGACCATAGTCCTAAAATTAAGGGTGTGTCTCATCATGCCTAATAAATTCTCAATTTTTTCATACTCTACTTTCCACATTAGACTTTTTTAAAGGAAATCAGACTTACTTGGAGAGTGACTATTCATTCACTATTCCAAAAACATGTTTACTTTCTGACTGACTCATAAGAGTGTCACAGGGACAATGGTGTTATTTTACACAACCGTCTTCTGGTTCCAACACAGATTCACACTGTATCATTTTCTGTGTTCTCCAGGAAATGTTTTCACATCTGTCACCCTTTGGAGTATCAACTAAAATTTTCAAAAGTATATTACTCTATGCATTTAGAAAGCAGTTATAGCCAAGAAAGTTATTGTATGTGTTTTCAACTTTGAATGACCCTGTGTGGCCTACAGGTACTTAGTGGACTCAGAGTACACAGTATAGTTTCTTAAGGTAGACATTTGGGTCTAGCTCAATCTTTGCTTGTTAAATCAAATGACACAAATGGACTTTATTGGGAAGGGATATTTACTAGAAAAGGATCTGAGATCATGAGGGATTCGTCATAGTTTAATGTCTTCATTATTGCTTTTTGTAGGTTTTTTGAGGTGTTCAAGTTTACGTGGGGAAACTTTCTCTTTAGAGCCCTCTTCCCAAGCATAGAATACCTGGGTATGGTTTTAGAATTTTTCCTGTGATTATGCTATTTTTCAAAATTCTTCACAATAACAAGTTCATACTAATAGCTATTTTAGCAACATTACTAGAGAAAATATTTGTAACTCAATAGAAGCAAATTATAGAAATTTCCTCATAAAGAAAGAAAAATAAACTACTTCCTGAATTGTATCCAGTGGATAAGTTACTACTTCCTCAATTGTTCAGTGAGTAAATTTGGTAGGACAACAAAGAGAAATCATTTTCCTTCCTTTTCTGCTTTGTGGAAAAAATGTTATATGAGTCATGTATAGTTTTTATTGTGCTGAAATATTCAAAAGCAATAATATAACCAATTGTATTCAGTTTAATGTGAAATTATGATTTTCTTGTTAAGAGTAATGTCTAGGCAACTCAGATTTACACTTGATCTTAGCCAAAAGGCCGAGAAGTGATAGGCAACTCAGATTTAAACATTTGCTCCATATTTTGAAATGTTCCCATTCTTAGGCCTTTGGGCAACTCTTTCATCTTTTTTAAGTCAAAATTCTTCAAGAGGATCTTCTGTTTATAGCTCATACCATGATTCACACTGAGAACTTAGCTATTGTTTTTTCTATCAGTTTATTTCATTATATTTATTAACAAAGGAGATTCAACATCATATGATAATCACCATGTTTAACTTTTTTTTTCTGTTTCTGTTGTTCCTCCATATAATATCATCTCTATTTTGATTTTTCTATAGGTGTTTTTTTTTTCTGATAACAGGAAGCATTTTTGAGGGAGGTAAGTAATTGCATATAATAAATTTTACATGATACATTTTCTAATTTATTTCCTCATGTAGTGGTTGCTGATTTCTTCTGTGAGCAATAATAGATATAATGTATATATAATTTCCACGGAAATTCAAATTCATCATCCATCTTTTCAATTATCTTACTACTCTTTTTTTTTTTTTTTTTTTTTTTTGAGACAGGGTCTCGCTTTGTAAGTTCAGGCTAGCTCTGAGCTCGCTATGTAGCCCAGGCAAACTTCAAACTCAGCAATCCTCCTGTCTCTGCCTCCCAAGTGCTGGGATTACAGGCGTGAGCCACCACGCCCGGCACTATCAATTATCTTACTACTCTTTTTTGTCTGTCAAAGTATATTGTAAATTTGAGTTACAACTCCCAAGTGATATCCAACTCATCCACTACATAAAACAAAAAGCTCCAGATGTCCAACCCCAATTTCTTCCTCTATCTTCTCTGAGTTTTCATTTCATTCTATCAAGGATAATGGCTCCATAGTTCCATACATTCTGTCTATGAACACAATTGCCTACTTTTTGTTTTCATACTGGATTTACAATTAAATTAGGAGTGCGTATGGGGCCAGAGATTTAGTCCAGCTGTTCCAGTGCCTGTGGAGCCAGCTCAAGGTCAACTGGTTTGATCCTGATAACCACATAACAACAATACCGGGCGTGGTAACTCACACCCACCGGCAATCAGTACCACATACCACAAATGCCGGGTGTGGGGGTTTGATGTCTCAAGTCTGTAATCCCAGCACTGAGGAGGCAGAGACAGGAGGATTACTGAGTTCCAGGCTTCACTGGGCTACATAGTGAGCTCAGGGCCAGCCTGAACTACAAAGCGAGTCCAAAAAATTTAAAAAAAAGTGCGTAGACACTATCTTTGACTTAAAAATTATATTATGTATCTTTTCACAGCATGGAGTTTATTTTTCTCCCTTTGGTTAGACTCTAGAAGTGACCGGCGCACGTCACTAATCATCTTGTATCCTTTGTTGAAATCTTCCCAGCTAATGCTCAAAGGATACATGTCAGGTAAAATGAAGAAGATGGAACATGACACTTTCAGCCCTACTGCTTCCACAATTTTCTTATTCATATATTGTTGGTCAGTTTCTTAAAGCCGTTTATTATCTGAGCCAATTTGAGGTGAGATTATTTTTCTTACTTGCTCTAATGCAACATAATTTTTGGAAGAAATTGTGAAGTTTGAACAACTAACCAATAAAATGGTTGGATTTCAGATCTAAGTCTTCTGTTTCCAAAAGCTTACACTTTCAGAGTATTTAATGTTATTCACTTCAATGGGATGTCATTGTTTTACCAAAGGTGATCAGTGTGACTTACTGAAGTTCATCTCTAGCCATCAAAATCATACCTGCTCCAGACTCACTTCTAGAGACCTTATTTTTATTTTTCTTTTGTTGCTCTTTTCCCACTACCTGACTATTTTTTGGTGTCAGACATACCACCACTGCACAATAAGGTCTCCCTTATTATTTTCTTCCTATGCATTTCTTCTCAATTCTTATAAATGCAAATGTGCTTTATTTTATTTTTAAGGAGACAGATTTGTCCTTTTATTGTACCTGTAAAATAAAGTCATTGAAAGGGTATCCATAAAGAGATTGGTAAGGGCAACACAGTCTTTTAAGTTATTTGTTTATAAGGTCAATATTTAAAAATGATATTCTGGAGAAAAAGACAACAATTTATATATGTCACACTCATCATAGGGAATTTGTACCTGTACATTATATGTTTTAATTTTTCTTTTCTTTCCCATTTCTCTTATTTGCAAAAGCCTTTCCTTTCTTCTTGCCCTTCTCCTCTTTCCCCCTCCTCCTTTCCTAGTTTTTCTTTCCATTTGAGCATTTTCTTTCTATTTGACAATTTAAAGCACACATTTTGGTGCTTATTTACTTTCGGCTTCTCACACCAGAGAAACCATGTGATATTTACATGTGTGGGTTTGACTTATTTCACATAAGTGCATGGTCTCTAGGTGCATCCATTTACCTCGTAATAGCTTGTTTATCAGTATTGCTGACTCTCCACCGCTTGGCAACACAGTTTTCAGAGGTACTCTTCAGTTCCTTTGAAATATTCACCTTTTTGTATATGGGAAGAATGTAGTTCATGTAAAAAAAAAAATAAAAGCAAGATTCCTTTTCGATTTAAGTTACTTTGACTCTTCTCCAGAAGAGTCTTATTTTGTAGATGATTATAGAAACTACATCAACCCTAAGAATTTTCAAGAGCCAGGTTTTAGATGTGAATTGACTCTTCTAAACACCATCGTGCATAACAGCTTTACAATCATGCTAGAGCAGTATGAACTAGATAGGGAAGGATGTGTAGCAGGTCACTCATGTCTCAATTTTGTTTGAGAGGAGATATTTGCTACCAATTAAATACCCCAGTTGCAGAGATGAAAAACAGGAAGGTTCAGTGAAGTGGCATTGCTATTAGAAGACAGAGTGAGGTTTTGACTCCAGGTTGATCGGAGCCCACAGCACATCCTTTCTTGTCTTATTCCTGTTGCTTTTTCCTCTGAAAGTAATAAAACAGTGCTATTTTAAGGCTGGATAAACCATTCATTGGATCAGAATATTGTTGTATGTATAACCATGTGTGGAAAAGATAAATGGATTAATAACACAAGCAAATACTTCCTCCAGGGCCATACTACATGGAACCCAATGAATGAGTGGCTTCAGCTTTCTCCAAATTATTTCATACATTTTATACTTTATGATTTTAGAGCAAATCTTTAAACATCACAGTTGGAATTATGATGGCGAGAATGTTGAAACTTTGCATTTCTATTCGAACAATAGCTTTTGCAATTCGCATTGAAATTGAACCTCTAAGATGGTTTGACACAACACAAGTCCAAGCCTCCTTCAATGAAGTAATGATGGGACAAAGGATATGTGTAACAAACATGCAGAAATAGGTCAGATAAAAGGTAACACTTGAAAGAATAGTGCAGTGTTATTTATGCTGAATAAAGTGCCAAACACTTGAATAGCTTCACTTTTATTTTACTTCTAAAAAAGTGTATTTTGTAAGAGAGGTGACATTTTACTACCACGATTCACAGAAACAACCTATGAAAATACACATTTGGACAATCCACCTATAAATTATTTATTAAAAAGTGGCTCTTGCTCCTTATTGAGACCATGTTTTAATACTTACTCATTTTAGAATACTTTTTAATCAGATTTTATCCTCTCCGGGAGATGAGGACTGTTGTTACTTTATTCAGTTTTCTTTACATAATTTCAGGGGAAAAAATGAACGTAAAATGAAATTTGAGGGCTTTGCAAGTGACTGGCATATTGCAAGAAAAAGAAAAATATATCTTTCAAAGCTTATTGACCAGAGATGGGATTTCAGAATCATATATGCCTGTGGCTTGCTATTCATAGTGGGCCTTCCTCTTCGATGGTCCTTTTTCCATTCACTGTTCCAGAATTTCTTTCCAAAATATCCTGTGTGGTCCGAAAGGTAGCCAGCATTCTGTCTTAGGCTGAGGAGCCTATTCATTTCTTAATCCAACACTTCTCAAAAAATAAATACAGAAAGTATATTGCAATTAAGGCCAATAGGGAGAGCCTACGTTTTGTGGGGTAAATTGGACACTTGCCCATTCCTCTTTTTCATCCCATGGCTGAAAGAAAAAACATCTAAACCCAAAGAAGAAAAGGGAGGCCGTGAATTAGAACTTGAAACTAACTTTGAGCCAGTCTGCTGCTGAATTTCATTCCTGTGGGGGAGGCTGGTTTGTACCTTTTAATTATGTTCATAAATAAGATTTATTATCTTATAAAAATGATTTTCACAGCCTAAATATAACTTTCCCTTTTGTTGAGTGAAAGTGTGTATGTATCTGTTTATCCCTTTTTTCCACTCTTTCCCCCTCTTTATCTTCTTCATGTCCTTCCTTGCTTAGGAATGGAAAACGGACATGGACAGAAATTAACTAAGCCTCTGTCTGTCTGTCTGTCTGTCTAGCTGTCTGTCTTTCTCTGAGCACCACAGACACTACCATTGAGCTATGTCTTAAAACTTGTGGTTACTCACTTTGAAAGCTAGACTTGGAATGTGGGGTTAGATCTAAGTCTTGATTTCTAACTTGTTACAATTGCTTAGACTGGGTCTGGAGATTAGAGGAGGAAGAGATGAGGAGACGAAGAAATCCCACTCTGTGTCAGAGATAGAAAGACATGACGTTTGAAAGTCTAGCTGTGCATTAAGAATGTACTCCCTTTCCATTTCTGATTTGCTCAAGAGACTTGCAATTAAAATTTGAATTGCTTCCAAATATAATTTTTGTTAGACTGTTGCTTCCTGGGAAGATAAGAAGTGCTGAGTAGAAATACGAGTGAGAAGTTCAACTTTATAAGATTTATATACCTTACAATCTTGATATGAAAGGACTCCCAGCCTTGAAGAGATAAAGAGCTTCCAATGAGTGAAAAGGAATAAAGTATAAATATTTTGAAAACATTAAAAATAAAATTTACATGTAGTGTACTTACCAAAGATTTTATTTGACTCATTAATTTATTAGGAAAGTATTAAGATGTTTAAACTCATTCAAATGATAATGGGACTTATGAGATTTTTTTCTCGAAGAGACATAATTTATTGGCATTGCAAAAACAAGAAATAATTGCCCTGCTCCCAATTTCCAATGACTTAACTTCTACCCTTTGAGATGAGTCAAATAACTTCATAGTGACAAATAAATTGCACGTGTTCATAGAATCAGACATTGCCTAGGAATACTCTCGAGATAGACAACACCCAGGGCTCCACTGAAAGGACACTCCTTTGTTTCTTATGATCCCCTTCCCCAAGCCCTGGATAGTTTTGTGTAACAGGATTGAATTCTTAAAAATGATATTGAGTTATGGCCAGGGATTTAGCTCAAGTGGTACTGCATTTACCATGGAAGCACAAGGGCCTGAGTTCAATCCATACAACCACATCCTATTGGAAAAGAAAGTAGGTATAATGGAAAGCTCTACTTCAGATGCTAGTTTTAAGCCATTCTGTTCTGTGCTTGGAGTTGTTTTTATTCTTTAAATCTCTAACACTCTCCACTATCCCTCTGCCACATGCCCTGTTGTCTTATCTACTGCTTCTAGCTCTACCAGGTCTGGACATTGTCCAGGTATGAAGCGATCCCCACAGTAAGTGCAGATGAAAAGGTTAGAATCGCCCTGAAACTCTTCCACTAGGATTGAATGAAAAAAGGAAAGAAGATCTAGAAATTTCCAGTAATACTGCTACTTGAATCCACAGGAACATCTCAGTCTAAGAAAAATCTGAGGGAAGAAGATAATGTTTTCATCTTAGAGTCGTTTGGACCCAATTGAGTCCTTGATTTACTGGAAACTATACAACTTCCATGTTGTATGCTGTTAAAGCATCAGATTTGTCTCACATGAGAAGTTTCTATCTTTTTGGTAGTCATGAAATAAAATTATATTTTTATGTTAATATGATAGGGTTTTAAGAAGTATATGGCAATCACATTTATTCTTTGCCATGTTTGGGTGACCATTTATATCTGATATAAGTAAGAAATTGATAGTGCTTACTTTGTTGTCTGTTTTCAGCAGCCAAACATAATATGGGAATGCCGCTTACGTATCTTTGAAGACCTTGACTTTGTTTCTACTTGTTTATACAAACTTCCAACAAAGCATATCTAGAAAGTTTATAGACATCATTTGATGTACAATTCAATGTTAAGCTTTACTTTTAAGTACTTGTGTGGTTAAAAATAAAGTTTTTTTTCTCTTACTCCAGAAAAGTGTCTTTCTGAAAGAATACTGTCCTACTTAAAAAGCAAAAGAAAAAACAAGGTAATTAGTGACTTTTTTGTTTTTGTTTTTTAAGGCAGGAACTCACTTTGTAGTTCAGGCTGGTCCTGAGCTCACTATTTGGCCCAGACAAGCCTCAAACTCAGAAATCCTTCTGCCTCTGTCTCCCAGGGGGCTGGGATTATAGGTGTGAGCCACAACACTCAGCAATGCTGGTATGTGGTCCTGATTGTTGGTGAGCATGAGTCACCAGGCCCATTATTGTGGTATGTGGTTACCAGGGATTGAACCAGGGACCTTGTGCTTGATAGGCAGACACTGGAACCACTGAGCTAAATCTCTGGCCCAATGTGGCTTTTCTCCAGTGAAACTGGGAGTTGAAGTTATCTTGCTGGATTCCCCAAGAATATTATATTGGCATAGTATTGGCCAGTTAAAATTGTACAAAGTCGGGAGTGGAAGGAATATTTTTCAAAATTGTAGAATGATAATATCCAGAAAGCAAAATAACCTAAAACTGTACTTGGTTCTATAGAAAATAAATGGAAGGCTAGAACCATAAATGAAGAGGAAAGGCAGAAAGAAGGAAATTCTTTCTTTCTAAACCCTTCAACTTATTTTCAACCATATTAACACAATATTCCTATATAGTATTAATAAAATAGCCTAGTCCATACTGCACAAAATCAACATTGCACCATATCTAAAGATTAGGAGAACTTCATGGACTAATATAAATTGTCATGATGAATTTGTTGTGACACAAGTTGGAAGGGCAAGTTGCAAAACTATGCATATTTTAACTGTTCAGAAATAAAAGTTTAGGCATTTATGTATGTGTTTTTGCAGGAAAAATTTAGAAGCATTTGCCTTCCATTTCGTTCACTTTTTAAGAGGATTTTTCTGAGGAAAAGAAGGAATTGAAGGTCTCAGCACTCTCTGTTGTGTGGATATTTTCTCAATGACAATGGACAGAGAGTGTTTTTTTGGGACAGTGTCTTCTTCAGGATTTCACTTCTATTAACACATTCACAAATGATCGCTAAATGATGATTCAACACGCAAGTGACACAACCAACCATATTACATCTGTAATTTTAGAAATGGAAATGCCCCATAAAAAACTTGAAAATTTGGTCACTTTTTTCTCACAATTACAGAATTTTCAACTATCTCATTTCAACACTTAAGAGTTGCACTAATCTTGATTATTGGTATCTCTAATTTAAAGTCTCCTATTAATAAAGGGAAGTTATCCTTTTTTTTTTTTTTTTTTTTTTTTGAGACTGGGTCTCACTTCACAGTTCAGGCAGGCCCTAAACTCACTATGTAGCCCAGGCAAGCCTCAAACTCAGCAACCCTCCTGCCTCTGCCTGCCGACTGCTGAGATTACAGGTGTGAACCACCACTCCCGATATTGTGGTATGTGATATTGACTGCCAGTGGGCGTGAATCACCATGCTCCATATTGCTGTATGTGGTTAGTGGGGATCAAACCAGGGTTCTTACACTTGCTAGGCAGGCACAAGAACCACTGAGCTGAATCTCTGGCCCAAGCGAAGATAATTTTAAGAAATTATAATAAATGATTAAATGTGAGTTGTATTTCTTTTTTAAATAGAGTTCTTTATTGGTACATTTTATACAGCTCACAATCACACTCAACGTTGGGGAATTTGCACCAGTATATGACACAAATTAATTCTCATTTTTAACCATATCCCTAACCACTCACAACCCCCACCCCTATGTACATTATTTCTTTTTCTTTCCAAATCATATTTATTTTTCCCCCTCATTACTTTCACCTACCACATTCCCTTTGAATATTTCCTATTTCACAAAATCTATCATACATTCTAGAACTCATTTATATCTACAGGTTCTCACACCAGAGAAAAGATATAGTGTTTACCTATCTATGATCTATTTATTTCATTTATTAGTGTGACCTTAAGGCGTATCCATTTTCACACAAATGAATGAAATTTGTCATTCTTTATGGCAGAGTATTTCATGGCTAGGTCATTCCGTTTGATTTGATCTTTAAATGAGTAGACTTAGTCCTTTTTTCTCCTACTGTAGTTCAAGTCCAGTGACTTTAATACTCCTTCAAAAACTTATTCAAGAGCCACAATTATTTTCCACTCCTTTAGGTCAAGCTTAACCTCTGGGAATATGACCTGGACATTTCTGACCTAATTCTGAGTTATTAGACTTGGTCTCCAGTTTGCAAACCACTAATCTGGTAATAAGCATTTTCCTCCTCCTCCTCCTCCTCCTCCTCCTCCTCCTCTTCCTCTATGAGGGGATTACAAGGGAACAACAATCTCTAGCCAACAAAATAATTTATGTGCGACTCATACTATTCCGTTTCTGCACAGATATGCTCTGCTGTTAGGGTTTCTACATGATGCACCACTAGATGCCTTTCCTACATGTGAAATAACTGTCCCACAACAATCGTTTCCAGTAGTTGTACATACACACAGGTACATTACAGCTTTTTGAGATAAATCTGATTGGTGAGTCATTTTAATTGAGATGATCAATAACTCCATGACTAATGGAGGAGTGTCCACTGATATGTTAGCAGGTGTTCCATCATGGTAGCCCACCCCTGAGACAATCCATTTGTAAAGAGAAAAGTGGCGTTTATGGTTTATCGTTCTGCAGGTTCCATCTGTGATTATCTTGCCCCATTGTGCCTATATCAGAGCCATGGCAAGAGTATATGTTGCAGGAAAAGTACTAATTCCACATCCAGAAAAAGAGAACAAGGAGGCAGCTGGTGCCCCACCACCCGGCAAGAACACCCTTCAGAGACCTGATCTCCTACTGGCCCCACCATGCAGATGTCCTATTGCCTTTCAGTAGACTCATCCTGGAGACAGTCTTTTAATACATGAGTCCTTGAAGGGCATTAGCATTCAAAGCTGTAGCAGTTGAGGAACTTTAGCTCAAGTGATGCACAACAGACTATGAAAACATTTCCAGTCGGTCTGCCATTCAAAGGCAGCAGTGGAAATATTTATGGAAACATAATATGGAGCTTAGAGTGTATTTACATTTTCCATAAAGTTTTATGCAAAACAGAAATCAACTCATAGTCAGCAATGCTTCATTTCTTTATGTAAACTCTTGTTATTTTGTTGTGCGGTCATGCAAGTAGTGTCTGCTCCACTTTTAAAACTCATAATTTTAAAATCTAATGCATAGCAGGTACCTCTTTCTAATAAAAAAGGCTTCTTTTTAGGGAACCAAAATTTTCTCAAAATTCATCCCTCACAACTTGATAATGTTATCTTTTGATACAGAATGTTTTTAGACAAAATTATCCTCATATTGGATTAATGAATTCAAATGGGATTAAGGTTAGAATGAACTGGCTGCTCTCCTGTTACAAGAGGGAAAGAAAGCAAGACAGCAAGAAAGAAAAGCAAGAAAGCAAGAAAGAAAAGAAAGAAAGAAAGAAAGAAAGAAAGAAAGAAAGAAAGAAAGAAAGAAAGAAAGAAAGAAAGAAAGAAAGAAAGAAAGAAAGAAAAAGAAAGAAAGAAAAAATCCAGGTGAAAGAAGAAAGACAGAATTCAACCACAAGGCGAAGAAAGTCTCAAGATTGCAGAAGCTACTGGCAGCATGAAGGACCAAGAAAGGTTCCTTCACTCGAGATTTCAGAGGGAAGAAGTAGGACTCTGATGATGCTTTTCGGACTGAGATTTTGAGATGATGAGTGAATGTATGTTTGTTGTTTTAACCCATCAACTTTGTGCCATTTTGTTACAGCAGCCCTGAGAATCTAACAGAGTTGGAAAAAAATCATAGTGATAATAATAAACTTGATAAACCAAGAGCTACTCAGGACTCCAAAGCCAGGTCTGTTAATCTGGAAGGGCCTCCGAGCGCTCTCAGCATGGCTTAGAAAATTGCACCCCAAGTGCTAACAATGCCCTTCAGAATTCTTTCTTTGCCATCAGCACTTCAGACACTACTTTTCCAAAAGTTTAACAAAACTTGAAAGAAAATTGTTTTGTTTTTTACTTATAAGAGCAGAAAGCTTTATTTTCTGAACCATATTTTACTAATTGGTCCTCAATATTTTTAATAGAAGGTCAATAAAAAAGTACAAGAGACTGAAATATCCAAACATCACAAAGATTTTATGCTACTCCTGGCACTTGACTATGCTTATGCCCATTGTGAGAGTCTGCAAAATTCTCTGGAGGCAGAAGTTAGGTTTCCTTTGGTTCAGATAGATGACACACTTTTGGAAAAATAGGCAATAGAATGTAGGAGAAGGGAGCTTAAATCTTGGAATTAAAAGGCTAGGATTTTATGAATTTCCCTCTTCAAACTGCTCTCATCATGTCCCATAGATTCCTGTATGTTGTGCTGGAGTTATCATTTATTTGCAAGAAGTGTTTAATGTATTTTTTAATTTTTTTCTGTAATGCACTGGTTGGTCAGTAGTAGTGTTCAATTTCAAAGTGTTTGTGATGATCTTGGAATCGCTTTTGCTATTCAGCTCCAATTCCAAGGCACTATGGTCTGACAGTATACAGGAGAATAATTTTGATTCCCTTGCATTTACTTGAACCTGTTCTATCAACTAGCATGTGATCTGTTTTGGAGAATGATCCATGGGCAGATGAAAAGAATGTAAATTCTAACTTTGTGGGGTGAAATATTCTGTAGATAACTATTAAGTTCATTGGTTCAAGAGTTTGGTTAGCTCAGACATGCAACTCAGGTCTACTACTCTATAGCTTTTCTTCTCTGAAAGCCAGAAACTGTCTTCCTTGTATATGTTAGAGGATTGTGAGAAGGTTCAGCCACCATAATTAGATCATATTGCTCATTAGCACATCTTGTATCTAGTTGATTGATAAAACCAACATAATAAAACCATAATATATTTGAAACCACTTTGAAAACTTAAGATAAATTGTATAGATAGAAGATTCAATTTACTCCTTGATTTTTCTGAATTATTAATGTTACATTAGAAAGTCAAAGGAATTCTCATTTAAAGACAAGATTTTTTATATGTACTCATCCACTCTGATTTTACATAAACTTAAATTCCATCTTGGATGATTACTTTATCAGTAACTTTTTTTGTTCTTTATATTTTTTTTTCAGTTTTGCCTTACACCTTCCAAAGGACAGAAAAAGTAAGTTACATCCAGTGCCCTTCCATTTCCATCCCATTTTTTGTACTTTTTACCTTATATAATGTAGAGAATAAGGCCCCTGTGTTTCAGGCTCAAAATAATATGTACGTGCCTTTGTGCAAGTCATATTAATAAAGATATGATGCCAAAACATCACTGGAGTTTCTGAAAACATTTTAATTTCCAATTTCAAGTGTTGAATGCAAATTATGCACAGATGTATATTGTATAAGTGTAGTAAAACCTCTAATCATATCCATACACACAGATATTACTTATCATTGGTTTATAAAATAAAATAAAATCATTACATATTCCTGATTGAATTTTAAAGTCAAACCACGAAAGAGAAGGTTTTCTTTTTATCAGAGATTATCTGACTCCACACAAATGCTCTATCATTTGAAAAATGCGATTATTAGGGATTTTGTCATGACTACAAGTTGTTTGAAGTCACACACACACAACCACATACATAACTGATTTTATCCAATTGTTAATACATTTTTCTCCAAATCATATGTATTTCTCTGCCTCTGTTGAAGATCTTATCATATTAATTAAAGGACAGCTGTGAATCCTCCTATGATCTGGATATGATGTGTGTGTCCAACAAGTAGTATGAGTTGAAATCTTGGTCCTCAGTGTAGCAGTTAGAAAAACAGTGAGATGCTAGAGATGTGGAGGCTGGGGAGGTCCCTGGGAGCATTGTTTTCAGATGGGTGTAGATAGTTATCAACAAACTGCAGGTGGTTCTGGAGCCCAGTTTGTTCTTGTGAGTGTAATTGGTAGTGAAAAGAGTAAGACTGGCTTTTCCTTTTAGTTGGCATCTTGCTTTATAGTATAACCTCTTGCCTTATTGCCATTTACCGTGAAGTGATGCAGCCAATGAGACCTTTGCAGACTCAGCATCATGATATTCAGATTTCTGACCTCCAAAACCATAAACTCAATGAACCTCTTCTCATAATAAAGTACCTAGCCTCAGGCATTTTATTAGAGTAATAGAACACTGGCTAATAAGTCACACACATGCACAGAGCAAATCTATACTCAGAAACTAGCATCTAACCGATACTAGTTAAGACATGCTACATATAAAGAACAAGATCAATTGCCTGCATGGGTAACATTTTCTAGTAAATTATTTAATTCTGTGGTTTAGTTTATTCATTTTGGAGTGAACATTTCACTAAAAAATGCACTGAGTATTTATTATGGTTCTATAGATTAAACAGACTTGTAAAAAGTTCAGCTGTATCTAGTTTCTAATGTTGTTTTTGCATAATATATGCAAAGAATGACTTATTACTTGTCACATATAAAAGCTCAGATTTCCTCTAATTGTGGGAATTTCATAAAACTGTCTCTGAAAAATACTACAGGTCCCTATGTAGACCATGTATAAAATACACTTTGGCTATTTTGCTATGGATTGGAGTATATATTTTGGTATTTCCTGCCAACTTTCCATTCTCTTCACCAAAGAATTTGTCTCAATTGTTAATGCAGAATACATTAAGCATAGAATTCCATCCAAACCTGTTTTCCCCTACTATACTCTTTAAAGGGGAAAAGGTCAGAATATTCCAATCAGTTGACATACTTCATCTGGTTTATGCACCAAATAACATAAAATTGCATCATTTCACAATTTTCCATTTGTTTCTAGGGAGAATTATGTTAGGTTTATTTCTGAATTTATAATCCCAATTACAGTAAAGACAGGAAATGCTTCGTGAAAAGGTAGCATTTTGTTTATGAAGCACCAAATTTAGACACCTGGAAATTTCATTAGAAAGATTCTCCAGGAAAGAGACTCAAATAATGGACCCTTTTCATCTCAAACAATCAGTGGAATCCTGTAGCAATCTGAAGCTATATTTTCTGACTTTGGCAGATACGGATCATGCCATCTTTTCCGAGTTGAATATCAGCCATGTAGAAATGATGGGCAAAGAGCTAAAAATGGGTTTTCATCACTCACTGCCATTTCCAATGAGATGTGATGTTTCCAAAGAGTCTTCCATGGAAAGAAAAAGCAAGTAGGTGAAAAAAAAAAAAGATTTTCCATCTGTTTGTGGAAGGACAACACATTCTTTTAGGCAAGAGTAGTAAAACTCCCACTAAAAACTGAACAAGAAAAAAAAAACAATAGAAATGATTAAAATGTCTTTTTTAAAAGCAGGATAATAAGCAATACTTGTGAGTTTTTTGAAAATTAGAATATCACTTATTAGTCCTGGTTTATCTAAATAGGCCTCAATCTTTACCAGATAGATATCTTCAAGTTTTTGTGTTTATCTCTTGTTAGTACATTGTGATTTTTAAAAATGTATTGCTCACAGTTACAGAAACATTCACACATCTTGGAAAGAGTGGAAAATTTCCACACAAAATATCACTTCATATCTCCTTGGAGTGTTTTTCACAGCAGCATCTCAGAGCATAAGGATCAGGCTGTCTTCTTCCCAGAAACAGATTCAAATCTCTCCTTTTCTGCCATCTGCTCTGATTGGTCATTTTTCATTCTGGAAAGGGATGAGTACTGAGCAGCACATCAGTAAACAGGTGTGAGTCATAACCCCAGCTGTTCTCAGTCACCTCCCAACCATACAGGCGCTCCAGTTAGCATGTTCGAGACTTTGGAAAAAGGGGTTGTGAAGTTCAGAGCTGTATAGTTAAGGAGACAAAGTCAGAGTATTGAGTTCAAGTCTTGTCTTTGTCAGTAACTCTGTGATATTAGAAAATTACCACCCTCAACCTGTCTTCTCATGGTACAAGTGAATTGTACCTACCTCATAAATTGTGGTTAGGGACAATGTGTTAGCATACATAAAGTGCTAAAGTAGCTGGCAAAAATAGGTGTGATATGACTGTTAACTGTTGTGATCATTATCTTAAATAAGAGAAGAACAGAGGGCTGGGGATTTAGCTCAAGTGGTACCGTCCCAACATTGGACCAACAAGGGTCTGAGTTCAAGCCCTGGTACCACAAAAAAATAAAATAAGAGAAGAATATTAATAGTAACATATTTAATACTGTCCCTAAAGTACTAACAAATTGACTGGACTGATTTAGTCACAAGTTAAAAAATGAAATAGTGTTGTTTTCATTTGCATCTCTCAAATGACCAGTGATGTTGAACATTTCTTCATATACTTCTTAGCTGCTTTGACTTCTGCCTCTGAGAAGTCCCTGTTAATTTCAGATGCCCATTTTTGAATTGGGTCTTTAAACTTGGGGAGGCTGATCTGTTTAATGTAGATAATAGCCCTTTGTCTGATAAACAGCTAGTAAAGATTTTTTCCCATGTTGTTGGTTGTCTTTTAGCAGTGCCAGTGACTTCTTTTGCAAATCTTTTCAGTAGGATGAGAGCCCATTTGTTGATTCTTTCTGCTAGTTCTTGTGCTATAGAGGCTTTATTCATAAAGTCTCTGCCTAAGCCAATGTCCTGAAGAGTTTTACCTAACCTGTTTTCCAGCAGGTTTATTGTTTCTGTTTTGATTTCATCTCATTCCACAAAGAATGGCCCCAATTACAAAATCAACCAACAATAAATGCTGGCAAGCCTGTGAGAGGAAGGAACCCTTCTCCACTGTTGGTGGGATTGTAGACTTGTGCAGCCATTGTGGAGATCTGTGTGGAGATTTCTCAGAAAACTAGGACTAGGGGTCCCATTTGACCCTGCTATTCCCCTGCTAGGAATATACCCAAAAGAAATTTTAAAAACACATTGGAAAAACAGATGTACATCCTTGTTCATAGCGGCTCAGTTCGTGATAGCTCAATCTTGGAAACAACCCAAATGCCTATCAACTGGAGAGTGGATAAAGAAGATGTGTGTGTGTGTGTGTGTTTAATAAAATAGAGTATTATTCTGCCATAAAGAATGACAAGATTTATTTATGTGCAAATGGATACATCTGGAGAACACACTAATAAGTTAAATAAATAGATCACAGATAGGCAAATACTTGATCTTCTCTTTGATATGAGCACTTGTACATGCAAATGAGCTCTAGAAAGTATGACAGTTTGTTTTTTGTTTGTTTGTTTGTTTGTTTTTGCTTTTGTTTTTGCTTTTTTTGAGACAGGGTCTTGCTTTGTAGTTCAGACTGGCCCCGAGCTCACTATGTAGCCCAGGCAAGCCTTGAACTCAGTAATCCTCCTGCCTCTGCCTCCCGAGAGCTGGGATTACAGGCGTGAGACACCACGCCCAGCTTTGTGGTATGAGGTACTGATTGCTCATGGCATTGTTATATGTGGTTATGGGGGATTGAACCAGGGACCTTGCACTTGCTAGGCAGGCACCAGAACCACTGAGCTAAATCTCTGGCCCTAGAAAGTATGACAGTTTTTGTAGAATGGGAAATTTCCAAAGGAAATTTGGTATGGGAATGTAATGAGGGGAAGGAATAAATATGATTCTGAAAGAAGATAAAAAAGTACGTATAGCCCTTGGGAGGTAGAGACAGGAGGATTGCTGAGTTCAAGGCTTGCCTAGGCTACACAGTGAGCTCAGGGCCAGCCTGAACTACAAAGAAAGACCATATCTCAAAAAACTAAAAAAAAAAAAAAAAAAAAAAAAAAAAAAAAAAAAAAAAAAAAAAAAAAAAAAAAAAAAGCATATATATAGGGGGTGGGGATATGGGTAAAAAATGAGAATTAACTTGTGTCATATATTGGTACAAATTCCCCAATGATATGTGTGATTGTGAGATGTATATAAATTGTACTAATAAAGAGTTCAATTTAAAGAAATAAAATGGTTGCCAAGCCTGGTGGTTCACGCCTATAATCCCAGCACTCGGGAGGCAGAGACAGGTGGATTGCTGAGTTCGAGGCTTGCCTGGACTACATAGTGATCTCAGGTTCAGCCTGAACTACAAAGCGAGACCCTGTCTCCAAAAAAAAAAAAAGAAAGAAAGAAAGAAAGAAAGAAAAGAAATGGTGACAAAATCATAATTTGAATTGTCTATTTCAAAAATCTAAGACACTTAAAAGTTAATTCATGGGTCGGAGATTTAGTCAGTGGTTCCGGCACCTGCCTCGCAAGCGCAAGACCCTGAGTTCAATCCTGCTAACCATATAGAATGCTGGGCATGGTGACTTACGCCCACCAGCAATCAATACCACATACCATTGTGCCAGGTGTGGTGGCTCACGCCTGTAATCCCAGCACTCAGGAGCCAGAGGCAGGAGGATTGCTGAATTCAAGGTTTGCCTGGGCTACATAGTGAGATCAGAGATAGCCTGAACTACAAAGCAAGACCCTGTCTCAAAAAAAAGAAAAAAAAAATGATTCCTGAGAATCATCACTCTAGATGTACTGAAATATTTTTGAAATAAATAATTTGAAATATATGCTAAAGTTATCAAGCCCTATGTAATACTTCCAATATCTCTGGGAATAATTCAAGCAACATACAGAACTCACAGAAAATTTTGAATTTTTGAAAGATATTTGTGTATTTACATCTATGAAAAGTGAATAACACTGATTCATATAATATCAACTAAATATTAATTTGCTAAAATATAAATTATGACAAATAAGGAATCTTGTAGAAGTGAGCTCCCAAAATCTTAGTATCACATTAATAACATTAATAAGGTATTATTTATGATTTACATATTCATCATGGCCATTCACACTATACATTATAAATTCATAGGCTTTGAGAGATAAAAATTTCTACTTTATTACCTGCAATTTCACTTTTCTCTGCTTTTTGAAAGGGTGCCTCATATTTACACTGTACTCTAAGATGTGTAATTTGTGTAGCTAAACTGACTATTAATTTGGGACACTATCAAATCGAGAGGGAGTTGCTTTGAGATTTATCTACCCTGTCATCTTTACAAGCCCAGAATATCATCTAACATTGGAATGCTGGTAATTAACTTAACAAAGACATTTATACTTTTAGAGAAATACAAAAGCGATCAGGGGAGCAATATTTAAGAGTCAGAATGTTTTCACAGTCTGCAGAAAGAGACTAATGTATTACCATATATATGAAGAAATAAATCAGTCAAAACAGAGGTGTTCAGCATAGAAACAATAAAAATGAAATCAAGTTTTAGAACCACATTGTATGTGGTTACCGGGATCAAACTCAGGAACTTGCGCTTGCGAGGCAGGCTCCAGAACCCCTGAGCTAAATCTCCAGCCCCTAAATTGAATTCTTTATTGGTACATTTTATAGACAGTTCACAATCACACTCAACATTGGGGAATTTGAACTAGTATATGACACGAGTTAATCCTCATTTTCTGAATTGAATTCTTCATTGGTACATTTTATATACAGTTCACAATCACACTCAACATTGGGGATTTTGTACCAGTATATGACAGTAGTTAATTTTCATTTTTATCCATATTCCTACCCACCCCCCTTATATACGTGCTATTTCTTTTTCTTTCCAAATCATATTTATTATCTCATTTTTACCTATATCCCTACCCACCCTGCAACCCCTATATACATGTGCTTTCTTTTTCTTTTCAGATCTTCCACTGACTTGTAAAACCCCTTCTCTCTACTTTGTGACTGGATATTATGAAATTCCACCACCAGTTGCTTCTCAGTCATGGTAAAAGAGTTTCTTTATTTCTTCAATACATACAGAAGAACTTGTAGCTTCTGTTTCTTCTGTGTTTGTCTTCATTTTGTTCAGTGAGAAAACAAAGCAGAGCATGTTGATGGACAAAGAAGGCTGATCATCATGTGCAAAACAAGCCTGGTGTTTGAAAAGGAACCAGTTCAGATCTCTGCACCACAAACAATACAATCCACAAACACAAAACACAATTTTAATGTATGATTTCCAGGCTAGAAGTACAGCTGACTCTCAGAGAAATGTTCAGATTTAAAGAACCTGTTTTTATTTTTTTTATTTTTGAAAAAGCACAGTTTTCTCTTAGAATAATTGCCCTTGTTTTCAACGTGAATTATTATACATGGGTTAATGAAAAATAAGAACAATGAAGATCAGGCTTGAAAGTAGGTTTTATTTCCCAGAATATTAACATAAGATTCTATAACAACATGTTTCTTTTGTCTCAAAATTAGGTGGCAGTACACATCAAACGCACAGGGTAAAACCATGGCTCTTCGATGATATCCTTGCATTAGAGAACCTCACATTTTTTTTGCTATAGTGCTGACATTTTCTCTAAAGCAAAGCACTTGCTATCACACGGTTGTTTAACACAACTTCAATATTGAATTCATGTTTCATGTGAAAGTCTTTCCCAAAACTCATTAAGTAAGTTTGAGATTGTTGAGATCAAAGTAGCGTATCTATGAGCCTCCAGAAGCTATCTTTAGTGTTATAGTCCCACAAACACTAGAGTAATGAGGCAGTTTCCCAGGGATTCCTCGTGCTGGTCACATGCTTCTATCTCTTTCCTGAACACCACATTCATTTAGGTCTTGATTCATTTGAATATGTTGGATGGCATGTTTTCAAATTATCAGTATTTTCTGAGACACTGAAGAGATGGTTTAGTTAATAAGAGCAGATGTCATGAGCTTCTACCTGGCAAACTCTAGACTTTTTGTTGTTGTTCTAATAGGAAAAGCAAAGGAAAAATTCTTAATTGTATTACTGTTTATTTTAGTGGGCAGTGTGATTGGGGAAATGGTATTGTTTACATCAGATGGGAATTGTATTAGTACAGCTATATTTTCATTGCTGCAAAATACTTTCATCCCAAAAGCACCTTATCATAAAAGCTTATATACAACTGGGCTACTACAGCACAGTGCTTCTGTCTGAACTTCACTCCCATCTGTTGGCTTTTCAAGAAACATCACTGCCTGAGAAGTGGTCACAGGCCAGGAACACCATAGAGGACCGCATTTGTCGCCTGAGAGCCCATACTTCTCCTGTTGTTGGAAAAGAGAGATGTCTGTGGAGAGCCCTGATTCCCCGAACCAATACCAGCTGGGTTCAGGGGACAAAATTTTAATGAGGGGAAAAAAACTGAGCTAGTTTGGACTAGAAATAAAGATATATATAAAAGTAAAATAAAAAGGAAATAATAGATCAAATAAAATTTGTATTAAGGGAACAGGGCCTCAAGTCACTCTTTAAAAATATGATGCAAATCCCACTCAAGTGGTACATTACTTTGGCTCTGTCAGGCATGAAATTTTTAGGATATAAATCATTCTTAATAATACACATCACCAAACTATTTCTTTCTACTGTCTAGGCCTTCAGCATTGCATTAAACTTACAAAGGCTTCTCGGAGGAACATTTGGGATGATAAGAAGGAGGCTTCTGTTAGAAACCTAGCCTCTGAGTAAGTATGCTTATGAGGCCATGTGCATCTGCAGAGCCACAAAGAGCTGCAATTGCCGAGTCTCTCTCTTGATCTCCCCTTCTTCCCTTTCCCACCACTCCCTAAAACAGCTGGGGGGCCTTTGGTCACATTCCCCAAGCCTGAGTCTTCTTGCTGACACCTCTGTCATCTATTCGATCTTTTTGCACAGCCTCCTCTCTCCCCAGTGGCACATAAACCATAGACAAAGGCCAAGAGTGAGGAGAGGAGTGAAATATATGCCTGCATGCAAACCCCACTTCGTATGCACAAGCTAAGCCTTCAGCCATATCATTTACTTCATCTAGAAAATGGAAGTCGTCCTTGTAAATACTTCATGGACTTGGGGTGAGTATGTAATTGAGATAAGAGAAGAAATGGCTGGTGTTTTCCAGTGTGCATTAAATAGTCACTCTGGTATGTCAGAGACTAGTACAGTATTATTGTGGTGTTGGCGCTGTTATTTTTTCTGTCCTACTGACAAATAGTGGTGTCCAGGGTACATGGTGGTAGTAATGGGGACAGCTGGTCTATCAGGCGAGGTTCTATCATAGCCAGAAGGAACAACCATTCGCCCTCACAGGAGGGAGAATGTCCAATACAAGTGACCATTTGCTGATGCAAGGGTAGGTTTTACAGAATCATAAAGAGAGGGCAAAGTGCCAGAGTCTCACAAAAGGAAAATGCCCAGTCAGAAACCCCCTAAACCTGTAGAGGAGTTGTTAAAAAAAAAAAAAAAAGCTGTGATCCTAGACCCCAAGAGACTAACAGATACCACGGAGGGGAGACCCCCAAGAGCACTGACTTTAACCTGTAGAGACCCCAGCAGGTGCTGCATGATTTCAATCTATTTTTCAGAAACTCCAGTTATTCCTAGTACCATGGAAATAAGCTTTAACACTTGTCATTTAATGTATATTTAAAGATGATGTGTGGGGCCTTGGAGTTTACAGTTTGGAGCTTGATTTTTGAATTCTAACTATATGACTTAACTAGCAGCTTTTGAGCAAATTTTGAAGGTCTGTGTTTGACTTTTGAGCAGTAAAAACACAGTCTTCTGAGAAGCAGATTGCTCATTTAGATAAAACGCCTGTGAGAGAATTCATTATAATGTGTCACTTTGAAGGGGTTACCCTTGGATAGTTACAACTGAATAGTTTATAAAATAGTTCACACAAACGAGATAACTTACATAAATCCAGTTTGCCCCAGTTACTGTAGAAGGATGCACTACCAAAATTTTCCAAACCTGAGGGCTTCATTTGGAAGATAATATAAAAATTGCAACTAATTTTTCTTGTTGCACAGTAAATGTAACTGTTTCAGAAACTAGATTTAACTGTATTCTTGTGATTGTTTTACGATGATTTTTAATCCAGCTTTGCCCACTAGGAATTTCTTATTGAGGTCTAATGTCAACTTTAACTTTAGGCACCTGCTAACTAGCGTTTAGTATACTAGGTGTGAGCCGAACCTGTGGTGAAAGTTTACAATGGACGTAGTAGAAGACGCTTTGCCCTGAATTCTCCTCCAATATACCTGCTTGCTTCTAACACATTTATCCCACCACTCTAGCCACTTCCGGAAGCAGTGCACGAAGTCCTGTCCTGATCGTGCTTACAAGCTGTGAGCTGAAATTGAATGTGAAGGCTGCTCCCCCCGCCTCCCTCAGTGCCATCCCACAGAAAGGCAGCTCGGAAAACATTCCTGTGTGTCCTCCCCCACCTTACCCAACCGATTTGGAGCTTCTGGTCTGGCAGCTCTTCCCCCAAGTCAAAATCACCATGAGAGAGGTAAACTTTCCAAATGATTCAGGACTCCGCAGCATTTACAGCAGTGCAAACACAGATGTTCACAAGAGTGAACTTCCGGAACTGCTTCAGATTGTAAGGAGTACTTATGGCGATGTAACTCGCATCGTCATTTTTAAACAATTTGAACACAAACCGTATGTATTGGTGATAGCCCGCACATACGTTGAAGTTTCTCAGTGTGCCTCATAAATAGGTAGAGTTTGTGTGAATTAAAATGTTTAAAAATATTTAAAGGAGTTCCAGTTCCATGGACTTTAGACTAGGTACAAATTTAAAGTTAAATTTACAAATATGAATCCAAGTCATTACTAGCCAGGCATGAGAAATATTGTACCTTACCTCAAGTTGCATTTTGAAAAAGACAAAGATTCAACTCACAGGTAAAATATTTCATATTGCATGGACTAATCCACTATTCAGAACTCTCATTCATTCCTCAGCTTCTTAACAAACCACTTCCTATTAAAAAGCAGGAGATAAATATTTCAAAGAGCTGATCAGGAAGCATTTGACAATGATTCAACGCCAATGAAATATTTATGATTCTCTCATTCAGGAAACTATTTGATATCATCACGGAGTGAATAAAATTTAAAGTAAGGGAAGAATATTGACGTCAGTGCTTATTGTATCAGTGAAATAAATATCGAGAGAATAGACAATCTTGTAACAATGAAGACTGCACATTTACTTCCAGCTAATGCACTAGGAAAATTTGACAATTTTATGTAACAGTTGGTGGATTTTAAAGCAACACTTTCGTTTGATATTAGGAAATCAGAATATAATGTTGATTTTTTTTCTTAGTAAAATACCTTAGAACATTTTGGCATAATTTTTAAAGTTATATATGTATATACGTTCTATGTTCTCAAATCACTCTTCACCTATAAATCTGCCTTTCCTAGAGATCTCACTCATATTCATGTATTATAACTAGATGTTTTATTTCACTTACCCATAAAAAAGAGAGCATAATATGATAGTAACAAAAAAGAGCTATAAAAAACATCAGAAAGAATAGCCAAAGAAAGCTCTGCTTCTCTAAATTTCGAATGTTAAACTTCAAAAACGACATATAGAATAAGTGAAGTATGATTGAAAAGCATGAGATCTGTTGGAAAAAGGAATTCTGCAATATGTAATTCTAGGCAGACAGACCTATTGTCAATATCAAGATTACTGCATTTAGTGCCAATCATTGTACCAGTTTCTAAGAGAAGCCTCCCGACACATTACAGTTATCTCAGCTCCACAGCTGCTGGGAGAATATTCTGGTTTTTGTCTTCTTTCTTGTTTTCAGAAACTGTGTAAAAGTGTCATTCCTACAGATGAGCTACAGACTGGAAAGACAACTTTCTTGTTGATCTTTCCTACCTGTGTGCAACACGTACAGTGCTTTACATGATAAATTTCATTTGACAAATATGCTAGATTCCAAATCTTTTCAATGTTCCTGAAACTCTAATGAAGGAACAAAATACTCTCCAAGATCCACAATCTGTCTATTCCCATACCTTGCAGAGAGCAATAGAATTCTTGCTTTTGATATATGACTCCTTTCACTTGAAAAGCATTCCTTTGCATTATGAGGAACTACATGAATTTATAAAACTTTTTTTTTCCCCCAATGAATTTGGCACTTGGAGAAAGTTTTCCACAGGAACAGATAAACTTGATAAGGAAAGTAAGGAGAGGCATAGTTCAGAATCAGCAAGACTAAGGTTACACATTCATCTGGGGGGGGGGGGGGGTGTGGACAAGCTAAGAATCCCCTTCAAAGAAAGAATAGAGAAAGGAGAGTGAAAGATTCTATAACAGGGCTGGGGATTTAGCTCAAGTGGTACTGTTTCTACCTTGGAAGCACAAGGGCCTGAGTTTGATCCCTGGTACTGCCAAAAAAAAAAAAAAAGACTCTATGATAATGTTTTAAAGATCAATGGAAACTTAAAAGGACATATTATAAGAAATTATTTAAGAACATAAATCATACCAACAGAACTACTATCTCTATTTTGGATTAAAGTAAATAAGTTGCTATAGGCTTTGTAGAGGTTTTTAGTCTCTTTATAAAAACAGCCAGAACAGATGTAGGAACTGAAAAGATTCCCGAGCAAATGGTACAGGAGAAAAAAAAGAAAAGAAAAGAATTCACATGCACATCAGAGAAAAGAGCTTCCCAGGCAGAGAGAACCAGCAATCCCAGAGGGCCGGAGACGCAGGAGAGTCTTGTGTGTTGGAGGAAGTTTTTGATGCAGAAGGAGCAAAGGCCAGAGGGAGCAGAAAAGAGAGACCAGTGCCTCCATCCTTGTTCTCCTACTGTCTGTGAAGCTGCAGTTAACAGAAGTGGTTAACTAGAGGTGATCTTGCTAACTGCACTACTAAGACTTTTTTTAAATTTGAACATAGGAATCAAATCTTAGGATGATGTATACTGAATTAGTTTTACTTTTAGGAGTTAAGAATAAATGAAATTTGTTTTCTTTTCTTTTTTCTACAAGTCTAATTTTTTTTTAGTTATCATAATGAGAATGCATTTCTTTTGTGTGAATTATAATATGCCATATCCTCTTTCCTGCTTTCTGGGTTCCACCTCAAATGCAGGGCTGAATTATCTTCTCCATAGAGAAAGTCACTGGTGGTTGTCTTTTTTCTCACTTCACCATGCCAGTCTTATTTTTTGACAGTTTTTGTTATTATGGGAATGTTTCTATTTCTAATGTAAACTCTATTTTCCTGTACTTTTTCCCTGACCAGCCCTATTTTTAATTGCTAGGAGGCACAGAGTGCAGAGTTAATACCTTGTCAACAAGATAGCTCATCAGCTAGTTCTGCGGAAGAACTGAAAATGGGAGAAAGCTAATGAAAACACTGCAGACTTCATAAACATATCCAAAAGCTGATCCTGCACATGCAGAGTAGTAAACAAGGAGTAAGAGGAAGGAATAAGCAGTGAAGGGCCTATATGAGAACACGCACTTCGCTGGGCTATAAAAAGAAACTTCATGTCTTGGGTTGGGTTAGCTTAAGAAAATCACAGGTGAGTTACATCTAAAGCTCATTGAGAGATGTGTTGCCCTTTGGCAATAATAATGAAGGACAATTGAGAAATCCAATCTAGAGAGGGCTTCAGGGCCTCTCACTGGTTTCCAAATGGTCTGCTTCTGTTACAAAAATTATTTTTGGAACTGTTATCTCATATTTTCCATGTTTTTGTTATTTCTGTCCCTTCTAATTTTACACCTCATTGCGCTGAGTGTGTATGCATACACAAGAGGAGTGAAGCCAGGGATCAAAGGAGGAAATGCTAGCTTCAAAACGCCAAGGACCGAAACAGCTTTTAGGTTCAAGTGTAAGGAGCCAATTCCCTCTTTTTCTTTTTGCTAAGTGATTCTGGTGTCATTAAGTGGACTTATGAGCTCCCCCCCAAAGGAAAAAAGCACTTTATAAATTGGGAACAAGTAGAAAAATGTTAGTTTAAAACTTAAAGGTCTGTATCTTCAAAAGAAGATAAACAACAGGTTTATTATGGCTCTTATTAAGAAGAGCCTAGAAGTGTTGGGGAGAGAGAGAGAGAGAGAGAGAGAGAGAGAGAGAGAGAGAGAGAGAGAGAGAGAGAGAGAGGGAGAGAGAGAGAGAGAGAGAAATGAATGAGAAATCCTGCATTTTCCCTGCAGAATGGCTTCATTTTTGTGACAAGCTCACTCATTGACAGTATCCTGATATAGTAAGGAATATACTGCATACTAAGAAAATGTGGTTTCAAAGCACAGGTTTTTAGCTCATGTTACAGGTGGTACTGGGGGTTTGTGTAATAGAAACTCATTTTCTGTCTTCATTTTCTGTTTTCTGTCTCATGGTGAATCCCAACCCAAAACCCCACATTAAGATATCTACAAATGCAAACTAAGTCCGAATTACACAGGACAGTGAAAAGCAGTTGATCAAAGCACTGTAAAAGATATCACTGAAAGGGAAAGTCAATAATTAAAAGTACGTCTATTACCAAAGAATCACAATGACCACTCTTCATTTATTCCAAGGTCACTTTTTCCTCTAATCAATGCTGAAACCCAGAAGAAACGCAAGCAAAGAGAAAAAAGGCATATAATTGTAGAAATATATAACAGTAACCACAATTACTATCTTAATGTCTGTTGAATTATTTGTGATTTTCCTAACATGATGATGTCTTTGTTACTTTTTCTGTTGCTTAAAAAAAATGTCCAACTCTCACAAGTTAGAGTAAGAAAGTTTATTTTGGTTCACAGTTTGTAGAAGCTTCAGCCCATAGTTTACTGTCTCTGAGGCAGGGTGACCTGGCAGAGAGGCATCACAGAGGAGAAACAGTCCATGGCAGTCCAGGCAGGAGACAGTAGTCTCCCTTTCCCTTTGATGTTTTCCAGGCTACAGGCCTTTGGGCAGTGCAACTTAATCCCAGAATACCCAATGCTAAACCAATCGCTGGACTAAATTAATGAACATACCCTAATGCATATTCACATACCCTAGAATTAGCCACCTCCAAAAAAATCCGGGAACAGAGCCTATGAACAGAGCCTTAGGAAGATATCTAGGTACAATCCATAGCAAATATTAAGTTCTGCACATGTTTTAAATTATTTATTCCACTCAAAAAGCAATTTAATTTGTCAAAGATAACAATGATTCGGACAGAAGGAACGAGAACCATACTTTTTATATTGTGAGGTCTCAACTAGCTGTGCATAGCACTATAAGGATAGAAAGTGATCTCTATGTATGTGATGGAAAGATAGGAAAAGTTTTATTTCAATAACCTTTTTTTCAAAAATTCTGTTTTTATGAGATATTTATATATAATAAGGATATGTAGAAGTTAAATATAAAGATAAAAATATGTTTCCCGTGGGTTTATGCTTATGAGACAACAGGATAAACATGTACAACCCCCCAATATTTGGAAAAGAATGGATAAACTATTAAGTCATATAATCCCCCAAATTCAGAACACTCCTAAAACACAGACACAAATTTCTTTCAAAAACTTTTAACTTCTGATATTATTAAAAAGTTTTAACTGCTGGATGGAGATATTTTAAAATTTGTTATAAAAACCAAGGACTATATCTTCAAAATATTCCACTGGGGTCATTTACCATCCATTTCATTTCATTTTTAATGCAAAACTTTGGGCAGTAAACATCATAGGGATCATCCTTCACTATGGGGTATGTCCCTACTGTGCATGCTACTTAAGAAAATAAAAATCTGAATAAGGTATAGAAGAAATATATTCATCATGATGGTTAAATACATACACGAGAAGGTAGGGACATTATCATCATCATTATCATTAGATTATCTCTTTTATATTAGTTTCCAAGGACTCCTTTACAAATTGTTCAAATTTGAAAGATTTAAAGTCACTGATTTATTGTTTTACAGTTCAGGAACTCAGAGGTCCTGAATGGATCTTACAAACTAAAATTTTAAAAAAAATCTGCAGAGAAGCATTTCTTCTGGAATGCCCAGCAGAGCATATGTTTTCTTAATTCCTACAGCCTTGAGGAGTCTCATGAATTCTCCAGTTTATGATCCATTTCTCCATTTCTAAAGCACATTACTCCCACTTTTGCTTCTCCATCACATTTCCTGTTTCTGTGATTGCTGCCTACCTTGTACAAGAACGTATGATTAATTGAGATGACTTAGTTAATTCAAGTTAATCTTTCCAAATCTACATCTTGGGTAGTTACATCTAGAAAGCTCCTTTTTTACATAAAATAATATATTCAGAGGTCTGTAGACTAGGTACGGTATTCTGGGCAAGTCATCATTTAGCCTGCTGCACAGAACAAAATCTGTCCCCCAAAGGTTGATGTCCAACCACTATGCAAAATATACTCATGAGATCCCATGTTTCCCCAAAGTCTCAACAGATAACAATAGGATCAACTCCATTCTGAAGTCTTACACAAGTCTCATCATGTACGTAAGTTAAGTACAAATGACAATTTGCATCACCTATGACTCATCAACTCAAAAGTTCCAGATATTGTGGTTGAGACTCAAGGTATACCCCATGATGGGGAGTAGTTACTCTCCATGTGTGGACCTGCCCGACTACAAGACAAGTTATCTGCTCTAAAATAAAGTGTTGGCTCAGGTATAGGATAATAGCTAGAGACATTCCGGGTCCAAGGAGAGAAAGAGAGAGAGAGAGAAAAAAAAAAACATAGTAACATGGCCTCTGCAATTTGCAAAGCCAGCTGGAAACCCTGCATTTGGAGCGAGTGCCTGAAAATAGTCACCTGTAATCTGAGCATGTACCTTCTGACCCCACAGTCCTGACTTCCTGGTCATCCTGCCTTTCCCTGTAAGGTACTATGTATTCACCATTGATCCTGCACAAATACGTTTGGGAGTGTCACATACAGCTTTCATTTCTTCTTCCCTTGTGCTTTCCCATCCAAATGGCCATGTTTCTGTCGATGTCATATTCTCAGTAAACTTGTGGATCACCTATTCGTGTCTGGGGACTGGATTTTATTGGACGAGGGGCTCCTTTATGAATCTTTTTTGAAGAGGGGCATCTTGATTTCTCTCTTCTGCTAAAGTAGCTGGAAGAGTTCATCACTGCACATACCAATTCTGTTCTAACAGTCTTCTGTCTGAGTGAATACTCTGGATTTTTGTGAGGCACTCGCAAAATAACATTCATCAACACCTTGTGCTTTCTATTTAGAGAACAGTTTCTTGTCAGAGAAACTCCTACTTTGAATATATTTTGAAGGCTGGAAAGGCTAGTAATTCTTCAAATCATAAATTCCTATTGCCTATTTTGCTTGATAAATCTTCCTTTTTAAGGTTATCTTTTTTCTTTCAATATTTAGCCGTAAGCAAAAAGAAAAAAAAAGTGTATTTTTCAGTATTTATACTCCTTGGAAATCACTTTTGGTAAAATTCCAACAGGATCATTCACTTGCATATACAGGACAAAATTCAGTGAAGTTTTCTAAAACAGTAACAAGATTTTGCTTTCCTGTAGTGTCCGGTGGCATGGTTTTCATTTCCTCCTGAGCCCTTGCTTACAGTGCTCAGATTTCTACCAAAATTCTGTTTATGCTGACTTAGTCATTCTTCAAGGTGTACGAGTTTTTTCTTCCCCATTATGCCCTTTACATTTTCGGTTAGTTCATGACCAATACCTTTAATATCTAACTTTTAAAATAATCTGTTTATAGTAATCTAGGATTTTTAAGATGATACAGTGTTTTTTCTATCACACTCCTCCTGATTTTCCAACCTCAAGCCTTTACCCGTTTCCAAAACAACTTCTCCATTTCTAGACATTTGCTATGTAAGGAGGTTTCCACTTCCAGGAATGGAAAGTGTATCTGCCCTTTGTGCAGGCTTCCATCTTCTGACACTGAGCTAAGCACTAAATACCGCAGTTGCCTTTAGAACTACTCCAGGTGCTTAAACGTTATTATAGAAATCAGAAAGACAATTTGATACAATTAAGAAAATGACAGACTCTGGAGGCAGGCAAATGTAGATTCGAATTTCTTTTTACATTCCTTAGCTTCATGGTGTTGTGGGATATATTTAATCTTTTTTAATTGAATTCTTTACTGGTACATTTTATATACAGCTCACAATCACACTCAACATTGGAGAATTTGTACCAGTATATGACACGAGTTAATTCTCTTTTTTACCCATATGCCTACCCACCCCACAACCCCCCACCCCCATATACATGTTCTTTTTCTTTTCAAATCATATTTGTTCTTGCCCCTCATTACTTGTCCCTACCACATCTGCTGAGCTTTGTCCAGGTATGGTGGCACATGCCTATAATCCTAGTACTCCTGAGGTTGAGGCAGAAAGATCAGGGTGAGTTCAAGACTAACCTGGCTTGCATAATGAGTTCGGGGCCAACCTGGTTTACATAGTTCAGGGCCAGCCCAAGCTACATAGCAAGACTCTGTCTCAATAAATGAATAACTATAAAAATAAACAATAGTAAAGAAATAAACAGGATAAGAACTTCAAAGGTCTAAAAATTAAATAATAGATATTCCACCCACCATTCAAGTGCATCTTATATACTTTTGATCATCTATTTTTTTTTTTTTATTTTTCTGAGACAGGGTCTCACCTTGTAGTTCAGGCTGGCCCCGAGCTCACTATGTAGCCCAGGCAAGCTTCGAACTCAGCAATCCTCCTGTCTCTGCCTACCGAGTGCTGGGTTGACAGACACAAGCCACCACGCCCAGCACTGTGGTATGTGGTGCTGATTGCTGGTTGATTGTTGGTGGGTGTGAGTCACCATGCCAGCATTGTATGTGGTTACCGAGATCGAACTCAGGACCTTGCACTTGTGAGCCAGAAACACTGAGCTAAATCTCCGGCCCTCATGTAATTCTTTTGTAGCGACATGTGAGATAATATGTGCAATATGTTTGTTTTCTTAAATACACAATAGAAGTTTTTTATCTTGAAGATTTCATATCTTGCTGCTACATGCAGAATTGACTCATATAGAAAAGAATATTACCATGGGGGGAAGAGATTTACCTGATAAAATTTTCTGGCAAACAAGGATATTATAGATGCATTTGGAGAGACTTATAGGAATGAAGATTTCTGAAATATCCACCATGTTGGTTAAAATTCTCAGTATCTTTCATAACTTTTCATGCTTTTTCATGAACAGTTAATCAATATTAAGTCACATAAAAGGGTGAAAGAAAAGATCATAAATTGAGAAAAGTCATTTTTGATGAAAACTCAGAAATGGGGAGATCTGTACTTCTAAGGAAATTTAGTGATAAATGAGCAATCATACCAGCTAAATAATGATAAAGTATTGTTGTTTTCATTAGCTAATTTTAATTTATGTTATATCTCTCTAAACTAGCTTAAGAAATGGAAATATATTTGGCTTCCTGACCCTTCCATTTTTATATAGTTCAAATGTGATGTGATACATTAAGTAAAATGTATTCACCTCATCCACAAAGAAAACTTGATTAAAAGAGTAAATTTTAACATAAAACCACCCAGGAGCCATCATGGCACTAGCTGCTGTCAGAGAATAGAAGTTTTAGCACTTGTTGTAAAGAGTGTTCAACTGGGAAAACCAGCTGTGCCCTGGATTTTGGAATCCTTAAGATACAACTTCTTGACTATTTTTTCCAAATAAAATTTAATACTGCCAAAAAGTTAATTTGTAAATGTGCATGTAAATGTATTTTTGTTGAAAAATTCAAGTTGTCAAAATGTTTTGTAGATACAAAGCAAGAATTATTCATGGAAATTTTACTGTCCTGTTTCTCTTTTTGATTGGTATGTTTTTAGCATCTGATGTTTACATTTTCTTTGGGGAATTAGTACATACACATAATATATTGCAATCACTTTCAATCCCCTTTTCCCACACCCTTTTTATTCATCCTGTAATCTGATCTTATTCCCTAATCCATAAAACGTGTATTTATGTTATTCTTTAATTTATTTATAATTAGGTTTCTTATCTGAGAGAAATCATGCAATATTTAACTTTCTGTGTCTAACTTATTTCATTTAACCTTATAGGTTCCAGATCCACCCATTTTCCTACAAATGACTGGAATTTATCATCCCTTATAGTTGAATACAAATCTGTTATGCATATATAACACATTTGCTTTATCCATTCCCATTGATGGACATTTAGGCTGTTACCAGGGCTTAACTACTGTGAATTATGCTTCTGAAACCATGGGTGTGCACATGTCACTATAGTACAATATATTTAAGTCTTTCAGTATTTCACCCAGGAGAGGTATAACTGGGTCAAATAAAATTTCAATTTTCGCTGGGCGTGGTGGCTCACACCTGTAATCCCAGCACTCGGGAGGCAGAGACAGGAGGATTGCTGAGTTCGAGGCTTGCCTGGGCTACATAGTGAGCTCAGGGCTGGTCTGAACTACAAAGCGAGACCCTGTCTCAAAAAAAGAAAAATTCAATTTTCATGTATCTTCTTTTCAGGTATCTTCACAATAATTTCTGTAGTGATTTTTCTAGTTTACATATTCACCAACAATGTAGAAGAGCTTGTTTTTCATCATGGTCTTGCTAGCTCGTGTGTGTGTGTGTGTGTGTGTGTGTGTGTGTGTGTGTGTGTAGATAGCCAACATAAATATTTTAGTCTCTGAATCTTAGTGTGAGATAAAGGTTAGGTTTGGTGTGCCCCATAATTTCTATGTCCTATCTTTCTTACTGGGCTCTAAACCTAAATGAAAGTGATAATTCTTGGATAGCCACTCTAGAACTTTCTGAAGAATGTTTTGTTGCTATTGCTACTGAAACATCAGTACTGAAATTTCCCGCTATATAAGATGGGCTGGGAGATACTGACCCGGCCAAGTGGAAGCCAGGCCTAAAGAGATGTTAAGCAAAGATAAGTAGTTTGCATGAAAGCTCAAAATCTTTGGGTTCACAAACATTCTTGCCATTCAAAATATAGAGGAGATACGAGAACAAAATAAATGTCTCTCCTTACCCATTGAAGACTGAACCCAGATCTGTGGGACACCATTTTGCAAAAATGCCAACTGGTTTCTTTTCTTTTCTTTTCTATTTTGTGTGTTTTCTTCCTATACAGCTAATGAAACTCTAATCTTAGAGTGTTAATTTTAACTCTTTCTATATGTCTGGATAAGGGGGAGGTGTTTTCCCACAGAATAATTTTTCTAGGAACTTTCATTACAAACTTTAAAAAATCATTATCTTCTATTATCCCCGAAGTCATTAGATTCATTTGAGCCAATCATTTCTACCCTGTCTCCATTCTTAGGGTACTTTCCACTTCCTTCAACAAATTTAGGTATTCACGGTCCTTTAACACAAAAATCCTACTGAGGTTTTCTGTGAAATCGCTATCATACTGCGGTACTATAACCTAGAAAGAGAAATTGACAGTTGAAGAGTGTGTTATGGTTATTTTATTTTAAAAAATCTGAAAATAACTTTATTTATTATTTTTAGAAGAAAAGATTTAACTCCTAGATGATATTCCAGGGTTTTGTTCTACGCAAAGATTACATGAAGTGTTGTGTTTTTTTTCCATGACACAAATCCTGTACTTTCAGTGTGTGTATATGTTCAACACCCAAAAATACTGACTTTCTGGGCCAACATGCATCACTCTTCCTTATAAAATATTTCTTACTCAGCTTAAGAAAACATACGACTGCCTTTGTGAGCTAAATAACACGCATTACTAATAGTTTATTTTCACTTATTTTTATCTGCCTCTTGTGGGCTGTGTTGCTGCCAATGCATTCAGCTCAGTAATGTTTCTTTACTACTCTTCCTGGCTTCAGCATCAACTTGTAGGCTGTAGTCACATCTCAAATAAATATTGGCAGCACAGCTCAAATCCTTGAAATGCCTCGGCAGCGTGAGGCATCCTGAGCTACAAAAATCAAAACACAACTCTTTGTAGGCATCCGCCTGTCAGCCTTTCTTACAGAGATCCTGGAGAGCAACAGATTCCATGAATCAGACAACTTGTTCTATATATCTCTCACATTCTGAAATCTTAGGCTAAGTGAAAGTGATGTTTAATATCCTGTAAGTAGATTTGTATGTGAGAGAAGTTTCCTGTGTAGCAACGGAGAGTTGGAGAAAAATGAACTTATACATTGGCCTTGACAGAGCCTATCCAGGCTCATTTAAAGTAAGTGACATGGCAAAAGAAGTTGTTGACTGCTTGGCAAACTCCCATGGTCAAGGAGGTGTTCTGGGAATTACACTCAAGACAAAAAAAAAAAAATTAAATTAACAAGCCACTCCTAAGCTAGCGTCTCTCTTTTGAGCACTTGGCTGCCGATATAGTCTGATAACATCCTACCAATGAACCTCTTAAATGCTTGTCTTTATCACAGCCTTCATTTCCTGAATGGTCAAAGTCAATCAAGTTTCCTTGTTTTCTCAATCATTTAGTGAATTTGGGAAGACATAAAGAAAAAGCCCAAAGGGAGCTAGAGTTTCCAGAGCTTTTAGATAAGCTGCTTCACCACTAGTGGTGGATGAGGTAGATATATGTTTAGCTATTTTCCCTAGATTTCCTTCAGATTCTTTTGAACTTCCTGCCCGGTTGATTAAACTCCTTTCTAAACTCTAATTTTTTTAGTAAAGTTAAAAAAAATGATCGTTGAGAACAAAGACAAAGGATGTCACACCTTTGTCTTTCTATCCTTGCATCTTTCTCTGGAAAGATGTATTCCTTTTACCTATCCAGCCATATCGATCTATCCAAAATGTAAATGCTTTAAAAATCTATTGAAAATAGCAAGGGCTTAGTTCATGATTTAATTATCAGAGGAGACAGTATGGAAGTTGTTTTATGTGTGTTTGGGGTGGCGGTTTTTAATCCAAAACAGCTGATGTATATTAGCATCTCAGAAACTCTAGGAGGTAACTTACTCTTGAGAATCACTCTGCCTTTTATGAGAAAGGTCATTAAATTCCAGTACACCATATATATTATTTTGAAAGTGGGCAAATATTCATTATTCTCATTTTATTATGTTTATGTAAAGAATACTTTATGTGAAACAAAGACTGCATAGACCTTTTTTAAAAAAATAGTGTATATGTTATTTGTTTCTATGACTGAAAAGCTATATTATTTGTTTAGGTGCCAGTTTAATAAAAGAAATGAAATATCTTAATGCATACATGAAAATACACAGGGTTTATTGGTTTAATATATGTTGTATTTTTTGCTAAATTCTTTTCAGTTAGGACCTTTATTAGAAAAGAATTAACTTTGAAAAAAGGAGTTACTGTCTTAATTTATATGTACATACACATGTATATATGTATATATATATATATATACATATATATATATATATATATAGTGTGTGTGTGTGTGTGTGTGTGTATTCTTTATCTTTGGAATCAAATGACTATGTTTGCTCTTGGAAAAGAATGTAGATAATAAAGTAAATAAGAACATATAATATTTCTTAATGAAAATATTTGTAAGCTAGAGAAACAAGAGAATGTGGGTCATACTCCAGGCTGAGCAAAATGGCAGGGAGCATGGCAGTAGAGCATTCTACTCTCTTTTGATCTGGAAGAGGTAATAAGAATTTTCTGATTTGAGGTTTCTTAAACCAGACTTTTCACCTTGTTTCTTTGTTAGTAGAAAATAATGGGGGGTTCTTCCTACAAATGCATACAACACATTAAAGAAAAAACCTGACCATCTTTGTGGAAAGTAAATGGCAACCGACACGCATGAAGGACACACAAATGGAACACAAACATTTTTAAGCATTTAGATTTTATTGCTATCTTTCTGATTTTAGTGAGGGAAAAAAGTCAAACTGGATTTTTTCCAGATAGGGACATCATATTTCAATTATGAGAAAGAGAGAGAGAGGGAGGGAGAGAGAGAGAGGGAGGGAAGGAGGGAGACAGAGACAGGAAGAAGAGAGGAGAGGAATAGAAATGATTAGAGTGGGAGTCAGTGGATCATAATTGGAGAAAAGCAAATGAAATGAGGAGAAAAAATGAAAGGAAAAGGGTAAGAAAAGTGGAATTACTCTTCAAATATAAAGAAGCAGAAGGAAAAAAAAAAGATTTCTTCTTGTGTTTTTTAAAAATATCTCCATTTCTTGGCACTTCCTGATTTTCATAAAATAAGCATGGAACTAACTATTCTTATCTTTGATTGTAGGAGTTGTTCCTGTTTGCTTCCTGTATAAAACCAGTAACACCACCATGTTTTGCGAAGTGCTTCACACTACATGTCTGATCTGAGAAACTGCCCAGCAGACACACTGGGGAATCTGGCCTCCACCTCAGAATCCTTATCCAGCAGTTTGTTTCTTCAGCTCAGAACCTTTCTTTGAAGACATTAACTTTTCCCTAATCAGAAATAGAATGCTTTGCTTAAGGAGGTTGTGGGAGATTACTTTTCACAAGGTTGTCAGCAAAATCATGAATTCAGAGCTCCACTGGTTAAAAGCATTAGAAATCTCATGTGTTGCAAGTTAAACACATTTTCTTCACCGGAGAATTTGAAGGAGTGCAAAGGAAGACATAATTTATGTAGATATATGCAAAGGCTCTGCCCACAGGTACGTGTGGGAGAATCAGAGGATGAATTCTGTCTCTACTCCCTCACCCTTCGAGAGGGACCCTCTGCTCCAAGCCCATTATTTTACCATTCTAATCATTTATATTCCTCATGGAGCACCTGTGCTTTTCTTCTTCTAGTAATAAAATTATTTTCCATGTACAAACTGAACGAAGTACAAGGCCTCGCAGAAACCTTCTTTTTCCAGACTCTTGATGGGGTTCCTATCCCTGGAACATTTAGGGAAACTCTGTGTGTGCTGAATGTGTGTGTGTGTGTGTGTGTGTTTTGTGTGTGTGTGTGTGTGTTTCTTCACAGGCATGTGTTTTCCGTGCTAATTTCTTCAGTCACAAAAACTTTAAATGTGTTCAACCCATAGAACCATACCTGAGGACTAGTTAGCCTCCGGTGAACATCTTCTAGGTGACATTAGCAACACCTGTTAGAGTGACTTAAAAAGTATATGATGAGGCCGGGCATGGTGGCTCATGCCTGTAATCCCAGCACTCGGGAGGCAGAGACAGGAGGATTGCTGAGTTCAAGGCTTTCCTGGGCTACATAGTGAGCTTAGAGCCAGCCTGAACTACAAAAGGAGACCCTGTCTCAAAAAAAAAAAAAAAAAAAAAAAAAAAAAAAAAAAAAAAAAAAAAAAAAAAAAAAAAAAAAAAAAAAAAAAAAAAAAAAAAAAAAAAAAAAAAAAAGAAAGAAAGAAAAAGAAAAAGTAAAAAGTATATGATGAGTAAATGAAAGGAGATTTTTTCCACCTGAACATTTTGATGCGTATACTGTTGAGTAGATTTTGGGCTTATTCATGGAGCAACACAAAATGTCATAGTGACAGGAAATGCTAGATTCTACCAGCATCATCTGTCCTACTTTTAAACACAAGAATCATAGCCTTATAGCTAGATATGTCACAGTGACCAGCACTAGCTAGGGGTGTGTCAGGAGTCTATGTGCATCCCAGTATAGGGATGTAGTGCAATAGTCCATGTGCTTCTCAGGGAGATGGAAGACCTCCCCTATCCTTTGAAGTATGAAGTCTATGGCTAGAACACAGGCAACTATTTGAACCAGGAAGGAGCCTGAGAACCACTCCTCACCAACAGCCATGGATGACAACCCAGGGAAGTGTGTTTAAAACCGATAACAAAAAAGCAAGCAAATAATATTTTTCTATTTTGTTTACATTACTGTTGTTTTGGATTTCTGTGTCCACAGCTGAATATTGTTCCAATGCCTCCCTTTGAACCTAGCACCTCTGTATTCACTGCACCTGGGAGAGTTCCGGTTGATAGTGACAACTCATTGTAACTTTTCTATTACTCCAGATGATCAAATCTTTTAAGGCACAGAGACACCATCTCCTAGATTCAGAATGTTTCAGGCTACAAAAATAAAATTTATAGAAATGACATTTTCCATAGTCTTTAAATGTAAAAAAGTTAAAAACGGAGTTACTGGTGGCCTCACAGAATTGAGAGTGTTAGAGTCCTCATCACTACAGTCTGTAGAACAGCCTAAGGTGGGGGTGGGGTGGTGTTGGTTGGTCAGTGGAACAACTTTTTGTTCACTTCCTTGTTACTCTTACTTTTAACACTGGATGAAATATTTTAAGAATTATAACTATGATACGGTTCACAGAGATAAACATAATGATACTTGAGAAGAAATCCAAAGGAAGATTCAAAGCAGTTTTTGTTTACTCAAAGGAATTATGGTCCACTGACTCCCATAAGATTAATACCTAGATTATTATAATTTTACCAAGATAGGTTTGACATTTTTAAAAAGTCTAATAATTTTCAGCAGTTATATACCTTCTATAATAATGGTGAACTAAAGTCAAACTCAAATTTATTCTACTTCCTCTCACGTGTTTGGAATCATTTATCCACTTCTGAAATCTATAGGTCAATAAAACTAAGGCATATGTATTACTGAAACAGAGAAAAAGTAGAACATTATTTTGTCACACTGAAGTTAAAGGAAGGGATTCTGGCCTTTGGGGGAAATTCCAGTTGTAAAACAGGTCCTATGCATGAGAAGAAAGATGACTTTTTATTTAGTTTTATAATTAAATGATGTTAGGCACTTCCAACCTACATCAGAGAACCGAACTATTTCTACCTCAGTTCTTTCTTTGAAAGTTTATCTTTCAAAGCCTCTGGTAGCTTACTTTGCCAGGAAAAGTACAACTCAAACATATTTGCATAGATTGGCTACACTGAACCTCTCTCATCAACTATACCTGGAGGCCTAGTGGTGACAGGTGTCTCCCGGTGCATACAGTGAAGAACTGGCCTTTTCCCTTTTTTCTACTGGACATCCTTGAAACATTGATCTACCTGCTCTCGAGGTTACTAAGTGACTTTGTACTTCAGTCAGCTTTGCGTTACAGTGACAAAAGGTAAGATAATAAATGTATGAAGAGAAAGGATTTGTTTTGATTCCTGTTTCAGAGAATGTGGTCCAAGGTCAATTGCAATATGGTAACAAGGCGGCCTCTCAGAGCAAGAGTATTTGACAGAAATCTTACACCTCTGTGGTGGCCGCAAAGCAACCAGATCATTTGGAAGAGGACTAGAGGTTCAGTATCTCCAGTAAGGGTACGTTTCCATCAGTTTAACTTCTTTTCATGAGATTCTGCCTCCTAAAGGTTCCCTGAAGACCAAGAGTTTTGGGGACTTTAAGGGAGATTCAAGATCCAAACTCTAGCAATGGCTATACCACTTTCACTGCATCATTCTTCCCAAAAAAAGTAAGAGAGAGAAAAGGGGCAGGGGCTCATTGCCACAGGGTTGTGTTTCTCCCTCTATCAAGAAAAGCAAGTGTCCCTAGAAGGTACTCTGTTTTGTTCACTAAGTGGTATTAAGTCACATGTATACCATGGGATAATCTTTGACAAATAGTTAAAAGATTAATACAACCAGCCATGCTTGAATTGAACGGCTGCTCCATTGAGGTACCTGTTCGGGTCTCACAGTGTGGAATGATGGGTGAGGAGATCCTTGGACAATGAATGGTTTTCCAAGCCTCCTTTCATTTGCAGTGGAGCCCCAGGAAGGTCTCACTGATAGACTGTGCATAGCAGTGACTCATTTCTTCCATGCAGATGGAAGGAAGAAGCAAATATGCTTGTCATCCTTGTTCTTTCTCTCTCCCCATTCCTTCTGTGCCTGTGTGTGTGTGTGTGTGTGTATGCATGTGCAAACTGGAAGAAATCACATGCTCTGAGGCCCTCAGACTCACAAGACACCTGTGACTTACCACATAGAACAAGCACCTATTTGGCCACTAAACTAGAAATGCATTTCCGCTGTGTTATTTCAGGGAAGCATTGGGTGTCTATGTGTTCCTGCAGCTGCCCTGACTATCACTGGTCCTACTGAGTTAGACTAATCATGATTCATCCCCCAGTGAAGGGATAGAGACCTATTTTCTTTGTTACATATCTAGACGTCCCCTTGGTCTTGATCCTGTCACCAGAAAGAAATACAGGATAGATGTTACAACTGTAATAGAAAGTGTGCAACATGCTAAACAAAACTCGTTTCTAGGTACATGTTGAAAACCTTGACTCCTGAATCCTTCTTCACAGTTATTAAATGAAGGCCAGGCATATGTTTGTTAAAAACACTTTTTAAGTAATTGTGATGCACCCCAAATTTGAGGAGAATGGTTCCATTGATCTCAGTTTACTCTCCCTCCCACAGAACCCTGATGATTAAAGAGGTACAAGAAAATAGGAGAGGTAGGAGCCATTTTATGGGAGTAGTGAATCCTGATGACAGCAGATGGGAAGATGAGGTCTACCCCACTTGGGCGTGGCCATGACCGTGTGACAAGAGCAAGAAACATAACATGAAGGAGGACTCGTCTCAAAGCAGTCCAGGAAGACACCTTTCTGGTTTTCCGGTATACTCTTTGTCTAAACACAAATGTCTCTGGAATTATATTCAACACACCTTATCCAAAGATCTTCCAAGTGTGCTGGACAATAATGTCACCCTGTAGGCCAGAGCTTCTCTGGGAGCCCAGAGCCTGTGCAGTAAGGACAGCTCAGTGACTAGGGTGATATGAGTCCCCTGGACTGGGGCAAATAGGGAATTACGCTGGGTGAGAATTAAGTTACTTTTGAGAGATAGGTGTCGTGGCTAAGCATTTCCAAATCCAACAAAATGCATTCTAGTGAGGTTGAAACGTGTCGTTCAGTTGGATATATTCACAGAAAAATGATGGGCAATCGAAAGCCTTATGTGTGTGTGCACATTGACACACAGAACTCTTGGAAACAGAAGGGAAGCAGGAAAAGGAGGTGTGAACATCTCTCGTTAGCGTGCATCCGATACATGGCTTTTCAAGCGATTTCTTTGGCAGAATTCCCAGAAGGCATAGACAGATCCACACTGAAGGTCCTCAGAAAACACACTATGGTCTTAAACTTCAGGTGACTCAAATCAAATAACGAGGTATGAGTTGCTTTGATTAAAACAGAAAGGTAACATGTAGTTCAGCCTTTTTGGCTGGCTAAGAGACCTATTTGGCAAGCAGCAGAAATAATGCTGCTCATGGAGGCTCGAAGGAGCCAGATATTTGGCGAAGACGCCTGTGTTCACATCAAAGGTCACATAGTCAACATGGAAAAGCTGCCTTGGGAAGCCCAAGAGGAGCTTTTAAAGATTGAATTGGTTGAAAAATTGCAGGAAGCACTTTGAAATGTAGTGTCTAACGCCCTCTGGTGGTGACATATTTTCAAAAACTTACAGACAACAATGAAAAAAAGCATAAAATGCAAACTACGAGAATAACTAGGGTGACAGCATCAGTGAACAAAGCTGCAGTAAAGATGTTTTAGCTAAACCACTTATCCCTTGAGTAAGAAAGCAAAGTATTACATCAGGTTTGCAAATTTCTGGGAAGTCTTTCTGCCGGTTTTTGATGTTATTGTTGTTGTTTCTGATTTTTCCCCCCATCACGATCTTCCAGAAACTTTCCCATTCTGCTTTTGTCATCAACCATCCAGAGATTCTGACGACTCCAGCTTTGTTCGGGATGGAGCTCTGAGGTCTCACTCCCTCTTCTTTTCTTACAAAAAAAAGGGACCCTTTTGTGACTAATCAACTTTCCTGTGTCACCCTTTGTAAAGTCTGAGAGCTACCAAGAGAGCCATTAACAGGACAAACCACCTCAGGTGTCAGCGGAGGTCAATGACACTCCCAAGCCAAGAACAATAGAGATCCACGAACACAATAGCTCCTCACTGAATATCGAGTGTTCATCAACCAATAGAATTTAAGGACCTAGATTATGTATATTTCAGTCATGATGAAATCCTCTGTAAATAAACAGCATATTACACACTTAGCATATAGTTTAAAATACGTATAAATCCATAGGGTACAATGAATGTATGTCTGATAAATATTTACAATTAAATGGAAGGATGAGGAACCCCAAAATATCTTGTAATTCTTGACTTTTTAGAAATGGAATTTCTAGCAAAGCATATGATATTCCTGATTTAGAAAGGGACAAGGTGGAGGTGTTGTAGAACTGGACCACAATCAGATGCAGAATAAAATAGAAAGTATCTCCAACTTTTAAAAGAAGACAGTTTCCAGTCTGTGAATTGCTTTTCCATTTCCCGAGGGCAGTCACCCCACAGGTGAACAGTCAGTGGAACGTTTGTACGACCACCTGATATCCACAGTGACCTTGAAAGATGCCGGAATAGTCCTGCCACATTCAGTACTGCAAAGGATGGGGGGGGGTCTATAAAATTGTACCCTGAAAAGAAAGGGCTTCATGCAATGGTACTTTTATGCTTTGCTACAATGTTTCCTGAGCACAGTTGCCTCTCCTTTACAGATAGTCTCGTATGTGACCTCTAATTTCCAAGGAACTTTAGATTACAATGTGTTGGGGCTCCATTATGCCTTTTTTTTTTTTTTTTTTTTTTTTTGAGACAGGGTCTCACTTTGTAGTTCAGGCTCGCCCTGAGCTCACTATGTTGCTCAGGCAAGCCTAGAACTCAGGAATCCTTCTGCCTTAGCCTCCTGAGTGCTGGGATTACAGGCATGAGCCACCACACCCGGCTCTGTGGTATGTGGTACTGATGGCTGGTGGGCGTGAGTCACCATGCCCAGCATTGTATGTGGTTACCAGGATCGAACTCAGGGCCTTGCACTTGTGTCCAGGCGCCGGAACTACTGAGCTAAATCTCCACCCCAATTATGCCTTATTTTGATCGAGCATTACCTGCCCATTCCATCTGACTGCAAAATACAAAGGACCCTCTAGTTTCAGAAAGGATAAAGATGGCATTGGAAGCTCCTTTTACTCCCAGTAGCCTGGGCTGTAATATTCACCTACATATAAGAAAATAAAGACGGAAATGAAGGAAGAAAGAAGGAAGGAAGAAAAAGGAGGGAGGGGGAAGGAAGGGTAAAGAAGGAAGAAAGAGAATGAAAAGAAGGATGGAGATACCTAACAAATTCATAGGTTTTTGTGAAACATAAATAATCACACATTGGAGCACAACAGACTCTAGCATATGAGTGATTCACAGTAAGTAGTTTTGAACTAAGTTCTTGCTCCTAGTGCAGAAAATAAGTAAGCTCAGGAAATAAAAATACAAAAAGGTTCATTAAACTCTTGTCTAGGAATTAATTGTTCACAACCTTAAAATTTGACTGACAGATTTCCAACCCTTTTCAATGCCAATCTATGCCAAACTGAATCA
>PVIC010005914.1:24267-56218 GCA_004025085.1 Thryonomys swinderianus | reverse complement strand
CCTCCTCTCCCCTCCCCTTCCCTTCCCTTCCCTTCCTTTCCCCCTTCCCTTCCCCGTTCCCTTCTCTTCCTTGCCCTGCCCCCCATCCTACCATTGCATGGCATTCAGCAGCTCCATTCACTGTATTTTTAGTCTTACTTTGTAAAGACATTCATAAAACAGGACTTCCAGGGCTGCTTCAAAAAATCACATGAAAACCAGGCATGGTGGCTCACGCCTGTAATCCCAGCATCCAGGAGGCAGAGGCAGGAAGATTGCTGAATCCAAGGCTTGCCTGGGCTACATGGTGAGTTCAGGGTCAGGCTGAACTACAAAACAAGACCTCCATCTCAAAACAAAAACAAAAACAAATCCTATCACATGACTGATGGGATAAGTGTATTTGAAGTGAGGGGAAGCATTTTAAGGGGATTAATGACAATTAATCATTGTAATAAAAATTTAAAAATTTAACCATTCACTATATATTTCACTTTTTTGTGGTAGTGGGCAAACTTACTATATTACACCTCATAGTATGCTTTTACTAACATTTTTTATTGGAAGCTGAGGAGTAAAACCAGAACCTTGCATGTGCATTGGCCTTGCTACTGAGTTGCACCCAAAATACTGATTTACCAAAATACTGAGTGCCTACTATGTGCCAGGGTTTCTTCTAGGTCAGTGAAATAATATTGCCTATGACAAACATAACTCTTTCCCTCAGAAACTTGCAGATGAGTAGAGGAACAGACATTTACACAAATATATAAAGGAGTTCTGCTAGGGATGTTGAGCTTTGACTCAAATTTCAGATATTTCAGTCTTAAGAATTAGAGCACACAGTAGGAAGTCTTTTTTTTTTTTTTAAAGATAATTGTTTTGGTTATCTAATGCTGTTTAAAATACTGGGCCCAAAATGGATAATGTAGAATGACAATGTTTATTTGCCCAAGATTCTACAGCAGGGGCAGACTTAGCATGGTGGCACATCTGTAGTCTGTGTGGCAATGACTGACTGCGGCTCGAGGATCCACTCCAGGCTAGGTTACTCGCATGCTGGCTGCTGGCTGGGAGCTCAGGAAGGCTTAGCTATTTCTCCACATGGCTGATTTGGGCTTTGCACTGTGCCAGCTGATTCCAAACAGGAGCGTCCCAGAGGTTAACCACAGAGGCCACAAGACGCAAGCACTTAGCGAGGCCCTTTGCATTGTGCTTGTTAGTGTCCTGTTGGCCAAAGCTGATCACTTGGCCAAGTCCATTGTCGAGGAAACTACACAGGGTGAAAATACAAGGAGTTAAGAACCAGTGGTCTTCTAAAGTGATAAAGTGCCACAGAGAGGAAGGCCAAATAAACATTTTAAACAAAAAATTACATTCTTGCCGGGTGTGGTGGTCTATGCCTGTAATCCCAGTACTTGAGAAGCAGAGGCAGGAGGATTGCTGAGTGCGAGGCTTGCCTGGGCTACATAGTGAGCTCAGAGCCAGCCTGAACTACAAAGCGAGACCCTGTCTCAAAAAAACAAACAAACAAAAATTACATTCTTTTCTCTCCTTTATCATGTACAGTATATCAGGGACACACACACACATGGTATACCAGGGATCTATATGATGTATATATGTATATATGATGGATATATATGATATATATATGTGTGTGTGTGTATATATATATATATATATATATGCACCATATATATATGGTATATCAGGGATATATATCAGGGATATATCCAGGGAGGAGCTGTGAATGTAACTCATGGTGGAGTGCTTCCTAGTGTGCCTTAAGGCCCTAGGTGTGACCCTCAGCACTGCAAGAAAAAATGCCCAGGACTGAGTCACAAAGACGGAAGTAGGAAGGTCTCTGCTACACTGAAACCCTTTGGGAAGGAGTAAAGGTTTTGTTGCAAACCAAATAATTTAGAGTGGTATTATGCTGTATAAACTTAAGTGTTACTCTGATTGAAAGTATGACAAAAAAGAGTAAATTTAAGGAAACTGCATTATGTTGACATGAACAGCTGGAGCTTTGCCAGTGCAAAGGATGACAAGTAGGAGGGTCCCAAGTTTGCCGATTAGTATAAAAGTATGGACATAACAAATCTGTTGTCAAGATGAGCCACACTGGGCCGGAGGATTAGCTCAGTGGTTCTGGCGCCTGCCTCACAAGAGCAAGGTCCTGAGTTCAATCCCCGGTAACCACATACAATGCTGGGCGTGGAGACTTATGCCCACCAGCAATCAGTGCCACATACCACAGTGCTGGGCGTGGTGGCTCATGCCTGTAATCCCAGCACTCGGGAGGCAGAGGCAGGAAGATTGCTGAGTCCCAGGTTTGCCTGGACTACTAGTGAGCTCAGAGCCAGCCTGAACTACAAAGCGAGACCCTGTCTCAAAAAAAAAAAAAAAAGATGAGCCACATTGCGCTCAGGAATATGCTACTGGGCATCCATTCTGAAGTGTAAGGAGGAAGACAGTAGAGCAAAGAGCAGCTGAGATAAGGACGCCCTTCAGGAGAGTCAGTAGCTCAAGTTGAGGCTGGGACAGGTGGGTGAGAGGTGAGAGGCCTCCGCGTGCTTGCGGGTCCTTTCTAGGCCGAAAGCTACTGTAAGGGAGAACCTGTATCAAGCTTACTGATTTCTCTATCCCCCAAACCTAGCTTACTGCCTAGCAGAGGAGGAGTTCTAAGTATTTACTGAATGGATATAGGTATCAAGGGTATAGGTTTCAAGGAAGAGAATGCAGAGTGGGAAACCGTTTCTTCTCTTTAAAAAAAAGTCATAGGTATTTGGAAAGGTGAGACAGGAGGAGGATTCCTTGAACCCAGGAATTCAAAGCCAGCCTGGGTAATAAAGCAAGACCCCATAAAAAAAAGTAATATCTCTCTGCTGATTAAAATCCCCTCTCCCTTTTTTTTTTTTTTTTGAGACAGAGTCTCACTTTATAGGTCAGGCTGGCCCTGAGCTCACTATGTAGCCCAGGCAAACCTTGAACTCAGCAATCCTCCTGCCTCTGCCTCCCTAGTGCTGGTATTACAGGCCTGAGCCACCACATCTGGCACTGTGGTATGTGGTACTGATTGCTGGTGGGTGTGAGTCACCACGCCCAGCATTGTTGTATGTGATTACCAGGATCAAACTCAGGACCTTGAGCTTGCAAGGCAGGTGCCGGAACCACTGAGCTAAATCTCTGACCCCCCTTCCCTTTTTTTGTGGTACTGAACCTAGAGCCTTTGTACTAAACTATATCCCAGTCATTTTCATTTTTAAAAATTTATCTTTACTTACCATATATATATATATATATATATTTTTTTTTTTTTTTTGAGACAGGGTCTCGCTTTGTAGTTCAGGCTGGCCCTGAGCTCACTATGTAGCCCAGGCAAGCCTGGAACTCAGCAATCCTCCTGCCTCTGCCTCCCGAGTGCTGGGATTACAGGCATATATATATATATATATATATACACACATATATATATGTGTGTATATATATATATACACATATATATGTGTATATATATATATTTTTTTTTTGTGTGTGTGTGTGGTAGTGGAAAGTGAATCCAGGCCCTTCCTGCTGAGCTACATGTCTTATCCTTTTTGAATTTTTAAAGCTAAGTCCATAAGTCACTGAGCTGCCCAGGCTGGGCTTACACTTGTGATCCTCTTGGTTCCACCTCCCAGAGTGCTGTGATTACTGGCCGGTGCCACCAACCCCCAAATGCTGATTAAAATCCTTTGACAGTTTCTCATTTCACTGGAATATCGGCATGACTTCCTCTTCTTTCAGGTCTGCTTGAAAGAGACCTTTTACAATCCAGAAACTATCCTTACCACTCTATCCTGTTGTATTTGTTTTTCTTTATAGTATTTATCCTCACATGACCTGTGAGGTCATTTATTTGTTATGGTCTGTGTGTCCCCTTTAAATAATACAACTTCTTGAAGGCAGCATCTATTTTGTCCACTATGATAGCTCCAGCTCTTACACAATGCTTGACATGTTGAAGGTACTCATTGTCGAGTGAAGGAGTAAATATAGCAGCCAGCATAGAGCTAGAGCTGGTTCGGTTTCATAGAGCTGGAGGACAAGACCCCGGAGTGTGTAGGATGCAGGTATCCAAGTGAACTTCCATGGCCATGGCCCTGCCAGTGGACAAGCTGGAATGGCTGACTTGGCAACCCCAAGGGCTGCCAGGTTCTCCTTTTCTGGAAACTGGTATCTCCTGTGATTGTGAGATTGAAGACTTGGAGAGCACAGGATTAATGGGTTTGGGAATGGTACAAAAGGCAACCCCCTCAATCTTCAGGTTAGTCAGGAAAGCTTTCTAGGTAGGTTCAAACTCAAAACCCTTGAAAAAGAAAACCACCTACAGGGAAATGCAAATCAGAGCTACAATGAGATTCCACTTCACTCTAGTCTGTGTGGCTATAGCCAAGAATACAAAAAAAAAAAAAAAAAAAAAAGCTAGTGAGGATAGGGGTGAGATGGGAGAAGGAATTCTTCTGTACTGCTGGTGGGAATGTAAATTAGGACAGCTACCATGGAAACACATACTGAGGTTCTTCCAAAAACTGAAAGTAAAACTACCATTTGATTCAGCTATACTTCTCCTTGGTGTATAACCAAAGCAGTCAAAGTCAGCATACTGTAGGGACACTTTGCATACTCATGTGTACTCTGGTACAGTTTACAATAACCAAGATATGAAACCAGTCTAGGTATCCATCAACAGACAAATGAATAAAGAAAATTATATAGATATGCACATACACGTACATACATATGATAGAATATTATTCATAGAAAAAGAAAAAGAAAGCTCAGTAGGCAAGGAGAGGGTGCTAGGTGGGATTAGAGATGGACGAGATATTTTTTAAAACTAAGACTAAACAAAGGTGTTTACAGTAGCCTTGATTTGGTGTGTGGTGGGGGTTCCTAAAAGGATTTAAGCAGAGGAGTAACATGATCAGATTTGTGTTTTGAACTATTTTCTCTCCAGCTGCAGTGTGAATGCATTGTAGAGGCCAAGAGTGAATTAGAGAAGAAAGGAAAACATTCCAGAGGGAATAACTGAACATTAAGAAATTTAACAGACTAATGTATTGGTTGGGAGGAGGGTTGAAAGTTCAGTATTGCTGATACAAGCCTGGAAACAAAGAGATAATGGAAAGTCATATAGGATAAGTCAGGAGGTTTTCCTTTTTTCTTTCTAATATTTATAAAAAAATCTCAGGGCAGACTGCCACAGTATCTGTGATTTATACAAATAAGTATGTTGAATTGAAACAAAAGTTCTAATATGATCCATCATATATGAGTGTCAGTATTTGGGATTACAGTGACCATTCCCTAAAATCTTAGAAATTAGATTCTTGAGAGATTTAAGCTATAAAACAGCATGTAGTGGAGGAACATAACCAGTCCTAACAGCAGGAATTGAAACAAGAAGTGTAAGTTATAGGTGGAAGTGTTTTTTTTGAGTTTATTGGTGCATTTAGGTCTACATTCTGATCACATTCATTGTTGAGAATTTGCACCTGTACATGATATATCTTGATTCTGATTTTTTCCCATTCCTTTGCCTTCCCTTAAGCCCTCCACCCCCCACATACATAAGCTTTGTTTCCATATTTTCCTTTTTTACCTTAAAATTTTTTCTTTCCCTTAGGTAGAAGACTAAAGTAAATTGTAGGGATAGTTTATGGGTATACATCATCATATCTATAGACAGAACATTTCTACTGGCATGCCAATTATAGGTATTACTACCAAGAATTTGAAAATATTATCATTAAAATAACTATCAGAAATTATCTAGCTATTTCATCACAAAACTTATTGTCATAAAAGTTACATTCTCAGGAAAATGCTGAAATTTTTCATAAAGTTTAAAAATATTTTATTTTGCTATTTGACCAAATGAATATTATTTTCTCAAATATTCTATTATTATCAGTTAATTGCTTTATTTATTTTGCAGAACTGGGATAAAACCCAGTGCCTGGTGTATGCAAGGCAAAGGCTCTACCACTGAATTACACCTCAGCCCCCAAATGCTGTCTTTATTTTAAAATCTTTACTAGTACAAGTTTGTAATACAAAATGACTACATTCTTTGTGAGGAGTTGGAACATATATGTAACACATCTTAATTCTTTTTATTTCCCCTTCCACAAATACTGTTTTAAAATGTTTCTTATTATATACATTTATAAAGGAAATACAATGAGAAAATTTCACTAAATACTTCGAAGGCCTCCCCAGACCCTCTCAAGCTCATCCCAGTGTATCTGGCAAATATTATACTTTTGTGCCACAACATAAAAAAGTTGGGAAGCATAGGAGTTAACATATCTAAAAAAGATAAGATGATATTATTAGAAAGTGGTCAGTTAGAGTGCCTTAGTTTGCTTTCCCCAGAACCAGACACTGGCACAAGGATTTAGGTGTTAGCAGTTTGTTAGAGAGAATTCCAAGAAGTGTTTATCTTTTTGGCTGCAGTTTAATTGTTCTTCTGTCGGTAGAAAGAAGGTCCTGGAAGGAAACCTGTATAGGTGGGCTGATGTGCAGGGTGCCTCTCGGAGCAGCTGAGTTACTCTAGCCTGGTAACCTCTGTGAGACGGCCTAGCTCACGCTTCACAGTTGTTTCACTTTTAGCTTCTGTATGACCAGAGAAGGCTTCTGGTGCCACAGGAAACCTGCAGGCATCATCTCATTTTTTTTTTCCTGGTACATGGGATTGAACTCAGAGCCTTGTGCTTGCCAAGCAGGTACAACTTCATAGTTCTTGATCTAAGAAGTTTTTGGGTACATTTTTTTTTTTTTGTGGTACTGGGGATTGAACTCAGTCCCTTGTGCTTCTGAGGCAGGTGCGGTACCACTTGAGCTAAATCCCAGGCCAGGTATATGAATCATGCAACTAAACTGATATCTCAGAAGGTTTTGATCCTATTACAACTAAGGAACTTTTATGACTTGGTGTCTGACTAGCTCTGCCTATAATGAATGTTTTGTCCATTTGACACTGCGTCTAAAATCTCACTGAGTCAGTTCACTTCTCTCCCTTTGTTCATGCCAACATCCTTTGCACTACTAAACTTCTAACTGCTCTCAGCCTCTCTAATCTTGCCCTCCCCTCTACTTTGTTCTTCCTCACAGTAACCACAGTGATCTTCATAAAATGAAAATCAAATTATGTCTCTCCCCAGCTGACTCTTCAAGGGTTTTTCATTGCACAATGAACCTCCATACAACTCCTAAATAATTTGCTATCTGGCCTGTGATATCTCATTATTTCCTTTTCACTTTCAATCCCATTTGACTTTCAGTTTTTTTTTTTGTTTGACTTTCAACTTGATTGGACTTCTGTTATGCCTTTAAGAATACACTAAGAGCCCTGCTGTATCTTCTCTTTCTTTAGATCTCTTTTTCTTGGATCCTGGACCTAAGATATTTTCCCATCAAATGTTCACTTGTCTACTTCCTTTCCATACTTTTGGATGCAGTCCAATTGTCATTCCCTAAATAGGCCTTTCTTGAGTTCCCTTCCATTTCTCTGGAGAATCCTAATATAACCTCCTCAAACACCAAACCCCAAACATGCTTTCCCAGATATGCTGTCTCCCAGAACTCCATAATTTCTGAGTAAATTGTTGGACCAGACCATCACAGCCTCTGGCTCCACCTTTCACTTAGATTAGCTATGTAACTGGATCCACTGCTTTTTCCTTAGACCAAGAGTCTTGAAGTCTCAAAGCTTCAAAGTATAGAGGGCTTCAGGCAGTCTAACAGGTTATATTAACAAGTGATCATAGACAGTAGTAAACTGGAGGAGCACATACCAGCTATTCACTATTCTAGCTGTTTGTTACCAGAATTTGCTAGATTTTATGAGGACTTATTTCTCTTATAAGCCAGAGAACAGCCAAAACAATCTGAAAAATAATAAAGTCAGGGTTGGGGATTTAGCTCAGTGGTTCTGGTGCCTGCCTTGAAAGTGCAAGGTCCCTAGTTCGATCTCCAGTAACTATGTATCATAGTGCTGGGTGTGGTGATTCAGGCCCACCAACAATCAGTACCACACACCACAGTGCGGGCCGTGGTGGCTCTCACCTGTAATCTCAGCACTCAGGAGGCAGAGGCAGAAGGAGTTCAAGGCTTGCCTGGGCTACATAGTGAGCCCAGGACCAGCCTGAATTACAAAGCAAGATCTTGTCTCAAAACAAAACAAAACATGGGCCGGAGGATTAGCTCAGTGGTTCTGGCGCCTGCCTTGCAAGTGCAAGGTCCTGAGTTCGATCCCCGGAAACCACATACAATGCTGGGTGTGGAGACTCACGCCCACCAACAATCAATACCATATACCACAGTGCTGGGTGTGGTGGCTCACACCTGTAATCCCAGCACTCGGGAGGCAGAGACAGGAGGATTGCTGAGTTTGAAGCTTGCCTGGGCTACATAGTGAGCTCAGAGCCAGCCCAAACTACAAAGTGAGACCCTGTCTCAAAAAACAAAACAACCCAACAACAACAACAACAAAACAAAAGTTGACGATCTCTTCTTCCTGGTTTTAAAAATAGAAGTTACAGCCGGGTGTGGTGGCTCATGCCTGTAATCCCAGCACTCGGGAGGCAGAGGCAGGGGGATTGTTGTGAGTTCGAGGTTTGCCTGGGCTCCATAGTGAGCTGAAGGCCAGCCTGAACTACAAAGTGAGACCCTGTCTCCAAAAAAGAAAAAAAAAAAGTTAACAGCACTCAGGAGGCAGAGGCAGGAGGATTGCTGAGTTCAAGGCTTGCCTGGGCTACAATAGTGAGGTCAGGGCCAGCCTGAACTACAAAGCAAGACCCTGTCTCAAAACAAACAAACAAAAGAAAGTTACAGTAGCCTAAACATTGTGATTTTGGAAAAAAGCAGACATGCACACCAGTAGAACAGAAATAGAAATAGAAATTGCAGAAATACATGATCAAATGATTTTCAGCAAGAATTACAGTATCATTCAATGGAGAAAAAGCAGTCTTTTCAACAAATGGCACTGGGAAAACAAAATCTACATTCAAAAGAATGAAGTTGGATCCTTTATGCAGCATAAAAATTAAAATGTATCAAAAACTTAAATATAAGATCTAAATTATAAGATTCTTTGAAAAAACATAGAGGAAAAGTTTAAGTCAGATTTTACAATGGTTTTTTGGTTACACCAAAAACACAGACAACAAAATTATAGAAAATTTATGTAAGTTACACATAAAAACAAAAAAATCATGTGCATCTAAGGATACTATCAACACAGTGAAAAGGCAATGTGAAAAATGCAAGAAAATACTTGCAAATCTTACATCTTATCAGAAGTTAATATCCAGATTATATAAAAACTCATAACACACACAACAGCAACAACAACAAATAACCTATTAAAAACAAACAAAGGTAGAGTCAGGGTTTAGCTCCTTTGGTATTGTGCCTACCTTGCAAAGCACAAGGGCCTGAGTGCAATCTCTGGTACTTCAAAACAACAAATAAAAACCCCAAAACCAAAAAACTGAACAATAAGCAAAGGGCTTAAATAGACATTCTTCTAAGAAGAAACACAGATGGGAGAGGAGCATATGAGAAGACAGGGAAACACAAGTCAAAATCACAGAGCTGTGCATGATGGCTTATGCCTGTAGACTCAGCACATGAGAGGATGAAGCAGGAGGATCTGGAATTCAAGGTCAGTTTGGACTCTAAAAGCCCAATGGTATGGCCACAGATATTGCCTTTTTGTTGTGGGTTTTTTTTTTCTTTGCAGTAGCAGGGATTGAACTCAGGCCCTTGTGTTTCCAAGGTAGGCATGGTACCACTTGAGCAAAATCCCTGGCCCTAAATCAACCAACCAACCAACCAACCAACCAACCAACCAACCAACCAACCAACCAACAAACCAACAAATAAACTAGTCCCCAAGCCACCTAAATCCACAATGAGATATTAACTCCTTGTGAGAATGGCTGCTGTCAAAACCCAACCCAACCCAACCCAACCCCAAAACAAAACCAAACAAAAACAAAAGTAATAAGTATTAGCAAGAATGTGGAAAAATTGGAAACTGTGCACTATTGGTGGGAATACAGCTGCTATGAAAAATATTATGGCAATTCTTCAAGGTGTTACAATCCAGAAATCCCACTGCTGTATATATTCAGTCTAATTGAAAGCAAGATTTGGAAATGGCACTTGTACATCCATTTTAAAAAAGTATTCACAATGTATCTATGGAATGGGATATTATTCACCCAAAGGAAGGAAGTTCTAGGCAGTTGTGGCAGCACACACCTGTGATCTCAGCTATGGGGGAGGCTGAGCCAAGAGATTCAGAAACTGAAGTCCAGCCTGGGGAACTTACTGAGATTTGGGCTCAAAATAAAGTAAAAGGACTGGTGATGTAACTCAGCCCTAGAGTGCTTGTCTACCATGTATAGAGCCTCAGTACCATAGAAAATAAAAAGGGAGTTCTGATACATGCTACAGTGATTGAAACTGTAAATTTTAGGACATTATACTAATTGAAACAAACCAGTCACAAAAAGCAAATATTGTATGATTTTACTTAGATGAAGTTTGTAGAGATCAAATTCATGGAAACAGAAAATAGAATGGTGGAGTTGTCAGCTATAGGGGAGGGGAACATAAGGAGTTGTTTAATAATTTATTTATTTTGAGACAGGGTCTCGCTTTGTAGTTCAGGCTGGCTCTGAGCTCACTATGTAGCCCAGGTGAGCCTCGAACTCAGCAATCCTGCTGCCTCTGCCTCCCGAGTGCTGGGATTATAGGCGTGAGCCACCACGTATTTTTTAAAGGTGAAAGAATTCTGGAGATTATTTGCACAACACTATGAAGTCAATGAAAGTTTTTTTTTTTCTTTTGAGGCAAGGTCTCATTACATAGTTCAGGCTGGTTTTGAATTCACTATGTAGCCCAGGCTAGTCTTAAATGCTCAGTGATTCTCCTGGTTCAGACTCCCAAATGTTGGGATTACAAGCATACTGATGCATGGTTGGTTTAAAGTCAGTGAGTCTTAACCACCTGCTTTGTGTTTTGTGCAGTGTGGTTACTGATACTCTATAAACAGTGGGCTCAACCTAACAAGCCAGATGTGAAAATTGCTCAGTTTGCATATTAAATGTAATATTGTTAAACTGATAAAAAATGTTCATGATTAGAAGAAACACCAGAATAGGAGGAAACACCACTACATAGGAAAGGCTCAGCCTGAAGAGCATAGTGGTCCCAGCTAATCCCTCAGATAGCATTTCTGTACTCCCTTGTGTTCTTTGGATGTGGGCACAGTGCTCCTAGGCCTGGAGATGAACTGCATGTAACTGGTGCTGGATAGAAGAGCCTTATTTTTTTTCTATGGTAGCTTGTTATTTTTGTAACATGGTGATTGGGTTGAACAAAAAGTATGGTAGTAACTGATCTCCCCTTCTTCCTGGATGAGCTTGCAAATGATTAAATATCGATGTCAGCACCCTTGAACATCCCCAGATGAGTGATGTCTGCCTGCGGCTTCTCTGAAGTGATGCAGTGTTTCGGTTGTGGTCCAGAGCTTTGAAGTACAGCTATTGGGCATCTCTCTTCTTCAGTGGAGCTCTTACCTTGCAAACAGGATAGATGTGATAAAGTACTCGTTAGGCTGAGTCTTGCTTGCCTTCACTTAGTCATCTTCTTATGAATCCTTTTTTTTCCCTGTTGTTTTGTGTTTACCCCAGGTTTTCAAAAAATAGTTTTTAGCTGATGTTCATGAAGAGCGCAATTAAACTGGACCAATAATGAAAGGTAATCCTATCTAAGAAGTGCATTTCTTTACAGAGCTATGTTATGCCATCCTTTGGACCTTCTGCTGGAGAAGTAGAATCAAGTATGAAATAATGCCTTTTTAATTGTACCCTCTAGTGTTAATAGATGTAGGACAGTCCTGTATCATACCTCTAAATATAAACTATCTTGTACCTGTTTTATGATTTGTAGTAGTGACCGTGCTTTATCAGAGCTGTTTTTAATGATGTTACTCAATGTTTTCTTTCCAGATGATGATGAAGAAGCTAATAAAAGAAATGGTGCCTGGTACCACAACAGTAACAGGAAGATAAAAAAAGTGAGCAAACCTAATTTTTAGATGCAAGAAGCCGAATTTAAAAGAGGCTTAATTCTGAGGGAAAGAAAAACCCGATTAAGTCAATAGAACTGCCTCTTACGCAGCTGTGAACCACATTCCTCAGCCATGAGGGGGTGTGGCTGCTGAGATGCTTTCTGTGCTTCTCGCTTCTCGGTGTGATCTTAATTTAAACTTGCACATTCTCTTCGAACAAAAGCAAGTCACTCTGTTTCCGGGAGGGGCCTCCCACTCCTTGATAGCTACTATAGCACCATCATACATTGGAGTCTCTGCTTTTCCGTGGAAGGAAACAGTATTACATTTTGATAAAAAAAAAAAAGTGGGACTCCCTAAATCTGCTTCTTTTGTGTTTGAGAAAAGTTCTATATTATGGGAAACAAAGATTATGTTCGTGGCGGCGGGGGGGGGGGAGAATTGTGGGGGTCAGGGGAATGGGAAAAATGATAATTCGTGTCATGTACTGGCACAAATTCTCAATGTCGATTGTGATCATAACGTGTATATAAAATGTACCAATAAAACCAGTTGAAAACAACAAAAATTCTATATTATGATCTTATTCGTGAGGACAAAAAGATGCCTTTGAATAAATGCAATATATGATTCTTAGTGAAACAAGCGGTGACAGGTGAGCAGCCCTTACAAAGGGCGTTGCTGAGAGCGATCTCGCAGCTGTTGGAAACTGCTTGGGGTTGGGGGGAACCTACCGGTGCTTTTAGCCAATCGGTAGAGACGCTCGGTGATGTCACTGGCGGCTCGCCGAGGGGCACCAGACGTCATCCAGAGGCGCCGGAAGAGGCGCGGCCCTGATGGAGTAATTTAAACGCACGGATTTGTCACCTCGAGGTAAGGCAGTCGTTGGCCTACCTCGTCTGCTGGCCGACTAGGTTGGAAGCCAGTGTGGGTTTGGTATCCGTGAATGATGTGCCCGGAGGCCGCTCTGGCGGCTTCTTCCTTGGCATCCTCTCCTCGTCTTGGCGTGTTTCAGCGGGCGCTCACGGTGGTCTCTGGCCTACTTTTGAGTTTGTTCACGTGTGCCTCGGATTCCTGTACCCACCTTGGCCATGAGCAGGCAGAAAAATATTAGACAGCAGGCACTCTAATCCCATGGAGGCAGCTCATCTTGTGGTAATGAAGGTGTTTTCGCTAGAAATGCTGCCCGGGAGGAATTTGAGGCTTACTTAGCATTAACTAGCCTTAAAAAAAAAAAAACAAAACACCATAGTTTTTATTTCTACGTATTTGTCAAACATACTGGTCATATTTGTCATAGAGAATTTGTACCTGTACATAATATATTTTGATCTTTCTTTTTTTCCCCATATCCCTTCCTTTTCAACCTTGTTCCCTTCCCTATTTATAAACGCTTTGTTTCCATTTTTCCTTCTATTCTCCCTCCCCTCCCATCATCCATTGTCTGCCCCTCCCGTTTGAATTTACAGAAATGCCAGAAGAAGCATGCCTTTCCCCATACAGACCAGTTGAAGCAGTTCAACAAAACGGATATTTGAAATTCTGTTCCATTTGGAATTAATGTGGTCTAGGTTTAGATCCCTTTGGGAATTTGATTTATATTGGTAATTTCCTTGAACACTTTGAAATAGGGTTGTTTTTATGGGTAGAGGACACAGATTTGTACCCCTTTACCTTAGTTGCAGTCATCACTTGAATGAGTTTTTAACGTGTCAGTAACTCTTGCTTTAATCCTACCTTTCCTATTAAGAGCAGTGATATTAGTGTTGGGATTAAATAACTTGCCTTAGGTCACAAAGTGAGTAGGTGTGTGGGAGAAGTCAAACCTAAATTCAAGCAGCCCACTTTACAGGTCTCATTGTTCATTGCTCTATTGATTTCTTTTCAACTGTTCATTAAATTTTCCAATTCAGTTATTACCTGTTATTTTATGGACAACATTAAGATCATTTCCCTCCAATTTCTACCTCTGCTTTCCTTTTTTACAAAAGCCATCTGAGTGGTCTCATGTAGCTGAAGGAAAGTTGAAATCATTCTTTTAACGATTTGGAGTGGAAGAAGCACTAAAATTGATTTGTTGTAAAAAGAAAGACATTTGTATTTCACTCAATTTTTTATTCTCAATAGGATGAATTGTCCAGGCACATTCCCTTATCTTTGTTTCTGACTTTTATAGTTTCACTTATGAATCCTTATTTTCATTTGTCATTTCTACTCCTTTTTTGTCTGTATCCTATTCATGATGAAACAAGGTCATTTTTCTCAGATCTTCCTTAACATTTCTGTCCCAACCAAAGAAAGAAAATCTTTGGTGATCTGTCTTCCTTTTGGTGTTTTCTGGTAATCTTTCCCTTGTTATCAAACTGTAAATTCTGCTTCTGTTTTCTTACTATTCCCTTTTGCAATCTAGCTGTAAGGTTCATAATTCTCCTGAAATTTCAGTAAAGGGATCAGTGATTTAATATCAAAGCAGATAGACATTTTTCAATCATTACTGGATACTTTTGGCTGTCTTTTTTTTTTTTGCAGTACTAGGGCTTGAACTCAGTATCTTGTGCTTACTAGCCTGGTGCAGTGCCACTGAGCTATATCCTGGGCCCCTTGCTGCTTTTGGAACTTGATCATATATATCTCTTACAGTCTAGCTGTTTTTCTAGTGCCTCACTCGCTATTTATTTCCCCTTAAATAGTCTTTTCTCTTCTTCTAGAATACTGGGTGTTGTCAATGCTTGTGATTTTGCCCTCTGCACTTTTCATTCTGTATGTACTGAATATACCAGCTGTTTTTGTTTCATTGCGTGTTCCCACATCAAAGTTGTTCACCTTACTGTTCTTTTCTGAGAATCACCTTCACATTTCAGTACCTTTCTGGACAGTTCTGCCTTCGAAACTCATAGACACTTGATTCAGAAGCCAGAAACTGAACTCAGTGTGCTTACTCAGCTTGTTTTACCCATTGTAAAGTCCTGATTTTATCACCTAAATCTTTTCAAAGCTTTTATCTGTGTCTCTTATCTCTGTGGATTATGATCTAGTGAATGTCTGAGACTGCAGATAGTACCAAAATCTATCTACACTATGTTTTTTTTATGTATATGTACCTATAATAAAGTTTATAAAGTAGGCACAGTAAGAGATTAGTAACAGTAAATGTTAATAATAATGATTATAACTACTATAGTAAAAGTTACCTTAAATTAATGAATTGCTTATGGCTGGAATTTTACATTTAATATTTGCAGACTGTTTTATATATTTTTCAGATAACCATACAGATTACTGTATTGTTTTACTTTGGGCCTTGTCATCTTTCACTTGAAATATGATGGCTTTCTAGCTGGCTTCTCTGCCTCTGGTCGGCTTATCCACATATATGTTCTTTATACTACTGTATCTCTGCAAATGACTTTTGGAAGCAGATATTTCAAACTCTTGTTTAATTTTTTTTTTTTTTTTTAGTTTTTGAGACAGGGGCTCGCTTTGTAGTTCAGGCTGGCCCTCAACTCATTATGTAGCCCAGGCAAGCCTTGGGCTCAACAGAGTCCTTCTACCTCTGCTTTTCCCTGTGCTGGGATTATGGGCATGAGCCACCATGTCCAGCATTGTGATATTGGTACCAGGGATTGAACTTGGACCTTGCGATTGTTAGGCAGGTGGAACCACTGAGCTAAATCTCTGGCCCCTCTTGTTTAATCTTGAAAGATTTATTGGTTTATATATCTGTTCTTTTCTGTTATTCAGACATTTGTTGTTTCCTATTGAGTTGTGGAATGCGTTGTAACTTCTAAAATTTGAGTTTCTTATTTTGTTACTCAGAGGTACACCTCATCTGTACCTTGCCTGGATCTATAGCCTCCTTTTTTCACCCTATTCCAGGTTCCAGGACACCGAATTATTTCTTCATGCACACTGTGATGTGGCGCTACTGAGCTAAATCCCTGGCCTAAGGAAACCTTTTCCTTTCCTCCCCTTCTCCTCTTTTCTGAGACAGGGTCTCACTTTCAGGTTGTCCCTGACTGAGCTCACTGTGTAGCCCAGGCTAGCCTCAAACTCACGACAATCCTCCTGCTTCTGCCTCCCGAGTGCTGAGATTATAGGTATGAGCCACCACACCTGGCTTTGGGGTATGTGGTACCCGGGGATCAAACTCAGGACCTTGTGCTTGCGAGGCAGATGCTGGAACCACTGAGATAAATCCCCAGCCCCAAGGAAACCTTTATTGATGTCTCCTTTCCCTTAGTTTGGGTTGGGTACTCCAGCTTTGTCTTCCCATAAAAATGCACTTTGCTTGGATCAGTGGTGGTAAACCAGTGGCACACATGTTACTTGCTTTTCTTTTAAGACAAAGGATTTTTTTTTTTTTTTTGAGAAAGGGTCTCGCTTTGTAGTTCAGGCTGGCTCTGAGCTCACTATGTAGTCCAGGCAAGCCTCGAATTCAGCAATCCTCCTGACTCTGCCTCCTGAGTGGTGGGATTACAGGCGTGAGCCACCACGCCCGGCACTGTGGTATGTGGTATTGATGGCTGGTGGACGAGAGTCTCCACGCCCAGCATTGTATGTGGTTACCGGGGATCGAACTCAGGACCTTGCACTTGTGAGGCAGGCACTGGAACCACTGAGGTAACCCTCCAGCCAAGGCAAAGGATTTTAATGTATGAGTTTTTTTTTTTCTAAACCCAAATCTCAGTATTCAGGATTAATTGCAATTATTGGCATTTTGTGATAAATAATTGGATTTTGATTTTAGTTTGGTCATTTGTCTCTGAAAGGTTTACCATCACTCTTCAAGACTAATATTACATTTCTTTTTTTTTGAGATAGGGTCTCTCTTTGTAGTTCAGGCTGGCCCTGAGCTCTCTATGTTGCCTAGGCAAGCCTGGAACTCAGCAATCCTCCTGCCTCTGCCTCCTGAGTGCTGGGATTACAGGCGTGAGCCACTACACCCAGCACTGTGGTATGTGGTACTGATTGCTGGTGGGCGTGAGCCACCACCCCAGCATTGTTATATGTGGTGTACCAGGGATCGAACTCAGGACCTTGTGCTTGCGAGGCAGGCGCCAGAACCACTGAGCTAAATCTCTGGCCCAGTATTACATTTATTATAATTGTTTTTGTGTCAGTTTCTTCTCTCAGACTCTTGAGTCTTTTGAAAGCAGCCTTATATATTTCTTACTTTCCAGTGTAAGAATATCATAAGGCACACAGTAGAAATGCAGTAATTTTGATTGATCAAATGAGTGAAGCCAAAAAGTATATTGTGCAGTGGTTAAGAACCCATTGTTTGAAATTAGTTCATATCCTAGCTGTGGCAAATATTCACCATGTGATTTGTTTTGACCTGTGTTTGCCAGGGAGGCATGGGGCCCTGGCCCTGGCTATGTGATTTGAACATGTTACTTACCTTGTTTAAGCCTTAATTTTCTCTTCCTTAGAATGAAAATTGTGACTATTAAAACAAGATGATGTGAGATATTTAACACAGTGTCTGTGATATAGTGTACACTTAATAATCATTTTGAATGCCAGGGGATCCTGGAGTACAACACCAGTCCTAGCCCAAGTAGTGACCTCCAGAGACCCTCTATGTTTCCTGAAAGGGTAGGCTGTTGATTTGGTGTGTTTCCAGGATTATAATTTCATTTGGAAGTAGAATTAAATCCACATTAAGCACTCAGAACTCTGAAAGTAGTTCTACCACATCCAGTAATAAGATGTATAGAAGAGAAAACGGCTCAATGAAGGCCTCAGGGAGGAGGTGAAACTTGAAAGTTGACTAAGACTTTGATTTTTAGGACTGAGGAAAGAGACCAAATTAAGAATCACATAGCTGCACCTGCCTCGCAAGGGCAAGGTCCTGAGTTCGATCCCCGGAAACCACATACAAGGCTGGGCATGGAGACTCACGCCCACCAGCCATCAATACCACATACCACAGTGCCAGGCGTGGTGGCTCACGCCTGTAATCCCAGCACTCGGGAGGCAGAGACAGGCGGATTGCTGAGTTCGAAGCTTGCCTGGGCTACATAGTGAGCTCAAAGCCAGCCCGAACTACAAAGCGAGACCCTGTCTCAAAAAAAAAATAAAAAAAACCAAAAAGAATCACCTAGCTGGATGTAGTGGTGCATGCCTGTAGTCACAGCCTTCCATGTGGCTCAGGCAGGACTCTCAACGAGTTTGAGCTCAGTCTGAACAAGTTAGTAAGACCCTTTCTTGAAAAAAATAAAAATAAAAAAGCACTGGGGATGTAGCTAGCTCAGTGTGAAGACTCTGGCTTAATCCCCACTCTGCAAGAAAAGAAAGAACAGATTTATTTCTCTGGGAGACACGATTTGGTACATACCTGAAGGATGTATGTGCATGCAAGAATACATGTGTGCCTGGGGGAAGGGAAGAGAGAGGGATGAGTAAGTGGGGCTGGTTCTGTGAAAAAAAGAAGGAAGTAAAACAAGTTAGAATCAGAGGGTCCCTAACTTCAAACCTGAGGGATCTGGTGATTGATTAGGGTTGGACAAGCTTCTGGGATATGCTGGATGTCATGGGCAGCCCCCAGCCACATGTAGTTACAGTACTTTAAGTGGAAAAAAACCATAAAAATTCAGTTCCTCTTTTGTACTAATGAATTTCGTATGCTTCATCAGCACACTGAAGCTGCTTTCCTTGGATAGACAAGTTTAGAGCATTTATCATTGCAGAAGATTCAGTTGAATACCAGGGTTCCAGAATATTTGTGTGTGTGTGTGTGTGTGTGTGTGTGTATGTGTATGTAGTCAGACTATGTTTTATTTTATTTTTTTGAAACAAGATTTCATTATGTAGTTCAGGCCGACTTTGAACTCACCATGTAGTTTAAACTGGCCTCAAACTCACGGCAGGCTTCCTACCTCAGTCTCCCAAGTGCTGGTATTACAGACATGCAATATTATGCCTGGCTCAGAATTTCTTTCTGATCAATCCCCAAACTCTGCAATGAAAGGTATGGAGCTCAAAAATAAAGGATGTTGCTGAGAAATAGAGGATAGTAAATCTTCTGCTTCTCTCGGAGGATCCCATAAAGAAGCAGAGCATTCCACCCCTAGAGGAAGCCAGAGGAGGAGGGGAGAGTAGAGAAAAGCAAGTACACTCTAGGATGGGAAGGATTGCCATTGTTATGCCCAAGTCCCCCAGGACAGACATGATTTTAAGTCCAACCAAGAGCTTTATTGCTCAGCTGAGGGCCATCCCTTCATAGGAGGAAGGCGCCAACTCAGACAGTATTTAAAGGCAAAATTTACAAGCCCCCACCTGTTACGAAGAGGTTTCTATGTAAAAGTGATTAGATCATTCTATTATTAAAGGGCAGAAGCGAGTCATTACAGAAGCCAATAGCAACAATTAGATCACTGCTTACTATAGAATAGTGCATTTTAAAAACATACAGTCTGCAGCTATGTGCATTGGTTGGGTAGACAGTTCCCAAGGAGACAAGTTCCGGGTTCACAGGTAGGTTACAGGATACAAGTGGAAGTTATTAACAAAATGACTTTTTATGTGAAGTTGGCTCTTATAACCATCTGATCATTCACTTGCAAATATTTATACATGCTGTATACCAAGCGTTGTATTCAGTATTGGTGATATATTGATAAAAATAGGCATGATGGGGCCAGAGATTTAGCTCAGTGGTTCCAGTGCCTGCCTTGCAAGCTCAAGGTCCTGAGTCGATCCCCAGTAACCACATACCACAGTGCAGGGCGTAGTGACTCACTGCCACCAGCAGTCAGGACCACAATGTGGGGCGTGGGCTCATGCCTGTGATGCCAGCATTGTAATCCCAGCACTTGGGAAGCAGAGGCAAGAGGATTGCTGAGTTGAGGCTTACCTGGGCTACATAGTGAGCTCAGGGCCAACCTGAACTACAAAGCGAGACCCTGTCTCAAAAATAAAGGCATGATGACTGGGCATGGTGACACACAGCTAGAATCACAGCACTTGGGAGGCTGTGGCTGGACAGTTGCTATGAGTTTGAGGCCAGCCTGGGGTGCACAGTGAGTTTAAGGCCAGTCAGACCCTTTTTTAGAATCAGACAACAAAACAAAACAAAACAAACCCAAAGCCGATTGAAAAATGGGTATTAAAAATAAGGCATGATCTCTGCTGTTACAGAGCTTGCAGTTTATCTGGATATAAGATTCAAAACATCCATCCTTCTGCACTTTTCATTTTCTAAAACTTTATTCCTAGAAGTTTTAGTCTGTAGGCTACAATGGGCCATAATATTTGTATAACATTGTGTGGTCACTGCATTAGTTTTCAGAGTAGAAAATAGGAACGTGATTTCAGAACTTTGGGAGAATAAAGTATGTTGTATCTGTGGAGGGCAGGAGGGGTAGTTCCCACCATCCTGCAAGAGCTGGCTGGGCTTCTAGCTGTCCATTAGTCCTCCTTGTCCCTCCCCTCAAACTGCTGTCCTCTAGCTTCTCCTATTGTCAGCATGAGTAGTCAGTTGTCACATGACTTCACAATGCCCAACAAAGACATATATATCAGTTTTCAGTCCATTATCTGATCATTTACCAGTTTCTAGCAAGTGCAAACAGGTACTCTTTGGAGCATACAGTGTTTCAAAGTGGGGCTTCCCTGTAGCACCATCACTGGGGATCTAGATGTAGTATTTTAGGTTTGCTACTGACTTTGTGCTCTTGCATCAACTTCTTGGAGACTTGCTGAGCTGATTTGGGGCCTCTCTGGCCTGGTTTACACTGGTATCCTCCTGACTAGACTAGCTTTCTCCACATTAGCCTGCCCACATATAAGGTTTATTCTTTGACTTCTGTTAGTTCATATTCTGTAGGACAAGACCTTTGGCATCTGCCTCCTGTTGATGGTATTGAATCTAAATTTTTCATTCTTTTTGGTGACCGTATGGGGCAATTTCTCTGCTGCAGCCAATGAAGTCTGCTTTTTACCCTTGACCTGTGGCTTGACATTGCTGAGTGCCATCACCTAATGCTTTTAAAAATGAATTGCAGCCGGGCGTGGTGGCTCATGCCCATAATCCCAGCACTCGGGAGGCAGAGACAGGAGGATTGCTGAGTTCAAGGCTTGCCTGGGCTACATAGTGAGCTCGGGGCAGCCTGAACTACAAAGCGAGACCCTGTCTCAAAAAAAAAAAAAAAAAAAGAAAAATGAATTGCATTCTCCTCCTTTCCCTCCTTATCAGTCCCCTGGTTCCTGCCCTTCTCTAACTATGTGGTTTTTGAAAGCCTTTTATTTTTTTTTTAAGGTTTTTGAGACAGGGTCTCACTTTGTAGTTCAGGCTGGCCCTGACTGAGCTCACTATGTAGCGCAGGCTAACCTTGAACTCACAGCAATCCTCCTGCCTCTGCCTCCCAAGTGCTGGGATTAGAGGTATAAGCCACCATGCCTGGCTTCTGGAGCCCTGTTTTTAACCCAGGATTTTGGCCTCTAGTTTTTATGTACTTATACTACCTCAGTTACTACCTCTTCAGTTCTTATGTGTTACTCTGCCTTGCATTGTCTTGTCTTTGCACATAGTAATGAAGCTGATTTTAAAATATGTTTTCATTCTACTTTATGAACACAAAGCTTATGCAGAGGGCATAAGTGCTGTCTCGGCTGTAGACAGCATTTCCTTGGGAGATTGTCTTAGTTACTTTCTTACTGCTGAAACAAAACACCTGCCACCCACAGGTTAAAGGAGGAAAGGTTTATTTCGGTTCATAGTTTGTAGAGGTTTTAGTCCGTAGTTCAGCTTCAGGCAGGACTGCATGGCAGAGGGGCATGATGGAAGAGCAGCGGATCATGGCATGGCAGGCAGGAGGTAGGAAAACTTTCTCTTTTCCCTTTTTATTCCATTTGGGCTAAAAACTTATTGGTTGGTGTCACCCGTAATCAGGGTGAGTCTTCTCTCTTCAGTAAATTCTTCACCCATACCCAGAACTATGCTAAATCAATCAGTAGACTGATCTAATACCTCACATGAAATGTCATCCTGCATATGCATTTGTTTGAGTTACTCTCAAAAGCCCTAGCTGTGAGTGCACGAGGCTTTGGGTGACATCTAAATATAAGCAATAACAGGGTGTTAGAAGCCTGGGCACTGACAGAATTCTAGAGTCTAGGGAGTCACTTCAAAGATCTAGTCCCACCCTTGTCCATATAGTAATTCTCTTTGCAATCTTCCAGGGTAGGAGGATAATTCTTTGTTTTTTCTCCTTGCCTCAGCTCCTGTGACACATTGACATCCTCAAGAATGTACATTCAGTCCATTCCTTTCTCCTGAGCTTTGTACCTATATGGCCCAGCTTGACTCTTATTCTCCTACAGGAAACTTAAACTAATTATATTTCAATGAAATTGATCTTCTTCATTGTTGTCATGAAATATCTTATTGCATATTCATTTGATTCTACCTGTATGTTTGTTTTCTAGTCCTGCATATTTTTTATTTTGATTAATGGGTATCTTTCAAGTTAGAAATTTTTGGAGTTTCCCTTTAATCCTTTGTCATTCCTCAAATGTCATGAGAAATTAAATCCATTGTCCGTATTTCTCTTAGCTCTTCTTCTCTGTCCACTTTGCTCCTGCCTTTGTTCAGGCCTCGTCTCTCCTGTGACTTCTGTTTCTTTCTCTTTTGAGTCTCTACTTAGCCATAAAGATTATTTTTCAAGAAAACATCACCACCTCCCCTGTTCAGGTTGTATAATACCACAAAGGTGTCACAGTCATCCAATAGAAATTGTAGATTTGCATATTTATTATGGCAGATGGGAGGAAAATGTATTGTTCTAACAGAAGTATTTTTCAGTTAAAGGAAAATTTAATACACATAAAGATACCTAAAAACTGAAAAATGTCTTAATTCTGTTGTCTTAATTCTCTGACAGGCAAACTCCTGCCCATCTTTTAAAACCTTGCATAGTGCTGGGGTAGGTACATGCCTGTGATCCTGGGGAGGCTGAGGCAGGAGGATTGTTATAAGTTTGAGGCCAGCCTGGCTTACATAGTGAATTGAAGACCAGGTTGAACTACATAGCAAGATCCTGTTTCAAAACAAAACAAAGCCCTGTATAAATACCCTTCCTCATGAAATCTGTTTTAATACTGACCTCACGTGGTATTAGTCACTGGGTTAATGTTATATTTTGTTACTCTCTTAAGAGTACTTAGTTTGTAATAGTCAATATTTGAATCTGTGGTACTGCACAAGTACAAGAACAGTGTTTCATTTATCCCTGGGAGACTTTTCAGCATGTAGACTACTGCCCAGCGCATAGAGTATGTCAAAAAATGTGAAACAAATATTTAATTCCTTAGCCTGATTTAGTTAGGTAAATATGTACCCATATCATCTCATTTAATCCTCACAGCAGGATTAAATGTGAGTCCTGTCATTATCAGATTTATAGGTTAGGAAGTTGAGTCTCAGGAAGTAAAGTCACCTGCCTCAAGATGAGCGGGTGGTAAATTACACATGTAGCCGCACTGGGATAGCCCCGGAGGACTTGTGTTAATGAATCTGTTTTACCAGCAGTTCCCTTGTTTTGTCTTTCAGAGTGATGATGCGGGTGTGCTGGTTGGTGAGACAGGACAACCAGCACCAGCGAATCAAACTTCCACATTTACAAGCAATTGTGATTGGCCGTGGCCCAGAGACCAAGATCACTGATAAGAAATGTTCTCGACAGCAAGGTAACTGGGCATAAGAACGTGAAGATCTCCACATTTGGTTCTCATAACAGTAACCAAACATACACGTACACCAGGTGCTTCTGAAGTAAAAACTTATTATTTACAAAAAAAGAACCCCCAAACTCAGGAACTCAGCTTTTTAGCCAGTACTAGGGCCTCATTTATTCCTGATTCTGTCCTCCCTTTCAGGGCGGGTTCAGGTAATGGTTGGGAGCAGGCAGGTACCACGCGTATTACAGTGGGGTGGAGTTGGGGCCTGCTCTTGCTTTGCTGCACTCACTGGGAGCAAGATTGCTATATTCTGGAGTCTCTGGGCTGGCACTGTGTCTGAGAAGCAGTGGGGTGGTGCATTCTTTACACATTGCCTCACATAGAGGGTAATGTCTTTATAGGATGGTGGCATCTAGCTCTTCCCTTTCATATGGCTTAGTGAAAGTCTGTACTTTTAAGACAGTCCTTCAGTTTTTCGTGTAAACTTTGGGCATGCTCATTTCCACTTGCACTGTGTTTCCATAGTTCTGAGGATTCTGAAATTAGAGATCTGGAGTCTGTAGTACTGGTTGTGGACTTTCCTATGTGAATTAGTCTTAAGTGGAAGGGAGAAAAAACTGCTTGACCTGGAAAAGCCCAAGCCATAGAAGCTACCACGAATTCTCTCTTTTCCCTTGTCATGGCAGAATGTGTATGTGTTGGCCTGCCCTCCATCTATCCTCCCTGGTGCACAGCTGTGGTGTCTTTTCTCTGTCCTTGTCTCAATCCTACATACTTTATTCACTTATCTGAACAGAAGTGCTTAATAATATACATCTTCTTACACATATTTAGACGTTCTGTCCCTGCACTGCTCTTTCTAGAACATTCTTTCCATTCCTCCTACTCAAGGCTAGTTGAATTTCTGTTTTCTAGGAATGTGTTTTTTTTTAACTTCTTTCTCTGTTGAAGTCATCTGATACTTGATTTTGTTTTCATTTCGAAACAAAGTCTTGCTGTATTGCTCAGGCTGATCTTGAACTTCTGGGTTCTGATTACTTTCTGGCCTCCCTAGCTTGGACCACAGGTATATACCACCATGTCCAGCTTGATTGATTTTTTTAAATAATTGTAGAAGTTTGATTTAATCCTGAGCCAAGAGCTTAGACCCTTCTGTTGACAGAGTCTGAAATCCTGAGGGGTCCAGGAATTCTGGAAGAAGGAAACTTCTGAGGATTTAAGCAATAGCTAAGGGAGTACATTCGCTGTTGGACATTTAATGGAAGCATTTGAAGCTCTTACAGAATGGGATGTGGAGACTCAGCCACCAGCATATCAGGCAATTGCTTTTAGGTCTTTGGGGGAAAGATCTGTGTAGTTTCATTGTCTTTTAGGGAGGACAGGACCAAATGTCTGGTTTTTGTTGCATTTGTGATTAACTTTCTAATCTCTTACAGTACAGTTGAAAGCAGAGTGTAATAAAGGATATGTCAAGGTAAAGCAGGTATGTAGGTCACTTGAATTTCTTTTTTATACTTGATGGTTTTGGTGTATGTTGCCTTCGGAATGCCTGTGTTAGCAATAAAGGCTCTTGTGTCCTGTGTGGAAGTCGAGTAATTCAGCCAAACATTAAGCACAGTGCTTGACACACCGGAAGTGGTTCACCTATTGGCAACTGTATTACCAAGGTATCATTGCTATTATTATAATTATTTTCTGATTATTCCATAGGTAGGGGTCAATCCCACCAGCATTGACTCAGTCATAATTGGGAAGGACCAAGAGATGGAATTGCAGCCTGGCCAGGTTCTCCACATGGTGAATGAACTTTATCCATATATTATAGAGTTTAAGGAAGAGACAAAGAGCCCTGGCTTAGAAACACACAGGAAGAGAAAGAGGCCAAACAACAGTGATTCTGTAGAAAGGGATGCTATCCTGGAAGATGCCTCTGGGACGGGGTTGGAACCTGAGAATAGTCCCAGCCAATGCTCTGTGGCCCCAAAGAAGGGGAAGGATGCAACCACCAAACAGGTGAGGGTAGTGTGATTGATAGATGATGTGGCGGTTAAATGGGGTGTAATGACTGGTTAATTGCTTTGTACATTATAAAGTCCAGGCACATATACAGGGTTATTAATCATAATGAGGGTTGTTAACCATGATTAAAGAGTCACTTGTTTGTGGCATGAAAATTTGGGTAAATGTCCTTTTATATTCTTTTCTTTTGAATTCTTGAGGTTAGCCACTTGAAGGAAGGTAGGGTAGAATAGCAGTGTACTTAACGTTGAACAAGTAAAATGGGTTAGTTGTTTATATATTTTAGGACATTAGCACAGAAACGCTTTTCATGTATTATGAAATTCATGTGCTGATGTTAAAGCGGAAACTTGCTCAGGTTGGAGTGTGAGAGCCACAAAGAAGATGTGATTCACACTCTGGCATTTCTTTTTTATTTTTTTCCCCTAGTACTGGGGAACAAACTGGACCTTGTGTTTGTAAGGCAGGCATAATGCCTCTGAACTCCACCCCCAGGCTACTCTGGCATTTCTGATCTCTGTCCAGACACCCAAGTATGAACACAGGAATATAGTTGGGATAGCTTATGGTGTCAAAAGGCAGTAGATAGGGAGCTGGTGATGTAGCTTGGTGGTTCCAGTGCCTGCCTAGCAAGCACAAGGTCCCTGCTTTGATCCTGGGTAACCACATGCAACAATACCAGGTGTGGTGACGCACGCCCTACAGCAGTCAGTACTGCATACCACAATGCTGGGTGTGGTTGCTTACGCCTGTAATCCCGGCACTTGGGAGATAGAGGCAGGAGGATTGCTGAGTTCGAGGCTTGCCTGGGCTATATAGTGAGCTCAGAGCCAGCCTGAACTACAAAGCGAGACCCTATTTTGAAAACAACAAAAAAATAAAAGGCAGTATATTGAACAAAAGGAGGTCTAATTTAATTCTCAAAAATCAGCCTTCTAATTTTGTTTGGACATTGTTGTCACATAGTATTAACTAATAGCAGATTTAATTATTGGCATTTTAGAATTTACATTGCTTTTTTTGTTTGTTTGTTTTTTATTTAGGAACCACTGAACCACTGGAGTCAAGGCTTGAAGGTTTCTATGCGGGATCCCAAAATGCAGGTCAGAATAAAATTTTGGAGTTTAAGTACAATTCATGTTTTATAGGATTGCCACATAGAGACCATTATTATAAATGAAATGAAAGTATATCAACCCTTCTAAGTGATAACTTTTTACTGGATTATTCTCTGAGAACAAATGACATTTTTCTTTAGCAATAAGATAGCAACTAGAGTTCTTTGGAGAGAAGCTCAGTTCTTCAAAAGAATATCACGTCTACCTTGTCCCTTTTCATTTGTTTGTGTATAGATTTATTTAGTTTAAAAAATTTAATTTTAGTACATGTTTGCAGTACTTAATGTTTATATTCATAGTGGTACCTTTTCCCTTTAAACTTCTGGGTACTATTAAAGGAAGTTGTATTAATGTTTGCAGGATCCCTTTAGAAGGAGCATTGGATACTGTGTCGTGACTGTAGTACAGTGTAGGACTAAGAGCCACCTTGAAAGAGCCTTTGAGGTCTGTTTCGATTATGTCCTGTTTGACAAAGGGCTGGTACTATTTTGCTCCTCGGAATTTATGCACATGTGTCACATGGTCTGATAGGTTAGGGTGGACTCATTTGAATTTATGCCTGCAGAGATTTCTTTTTCAGTACTTGGGCTTAAATCCAGGGCCTTGTGCATGGTGGGTAAGTGTTCTATCATTGAACTACAGCCCCAGCTCATTTTATTTTATTTTTTTATTTTTATTTTTTTTAATTTTTTTTGAGACAGGGTCTTGCTTTGTTGTTCAGGCTGGCTCTGAGCTCACTATGTAGCCCAGGCAAGCCTCGAACTCAGCAATCCTCCTGTCTCTGCCTCCCGAGTACTGGGATTACAGGCGTGAGCCACCACGCCCCGCACTGTGGTATGTGATATTGATTGGTGGTGGGTGTGAGTCTCCACGCCCAGCATTGTGTGTGGTTACTGGGGATTGAACTCAGGACCTTGCGCTTATGAGGCAGGCGCCAGAACCACTGAGCTAACCCACCGGCCCCCAGCTCATTTTATTTTGAGACAGGCTCTTGCTGATTTGTCCAGGCTAGACTCGACTTGAGACCCTGTTTCAGCTTCCCAAGTATCTTGGATGATAGGCATGTGCCATACACCTGGTATTCTGCAAGTTTTTTTTTTTGTGGTACTGGAGATCGAACCTGGGCCCTTGTGTGTCCAAGGTTGGTGCAGTACCACTTGATCTAAATCCCTAGCCCCTGTTTTGTGTTTTTTTTGAGGTTTCACTTTGTAGAGCTGAGCTCACTATATAGCCCAGGCAAGCCTCGAAATCAGCAATCCTCCTGCCTCTGCCTCCTGAGTGCTGGGAATACAGGTGTGAGCCATCACGCCTGGCATTGTGGTGTGTGGTTCTGATGGCTGATGGGCATGAGTGACTATACTCAGCATTTTGGTATGTGGTTACCAGGAATCAAACTCAAGACCTTGCACTTGCAAGCAGATACTGGAACCACTGAGCTAAATCCCCCACCTGATCCTGCAGGTTTTTAACATTAGATCTGAAGACTATTTTGTACCATGCATCTTCTATGTATCCTGTATAGGGGGATGGTTGAAAACAGACTTCGGAATCTACTTGATCTGAGTTGAAATCTTAGATTCCCCACTGAGTAATTGCATGACTTGTATTAGGCATTCTCAATCTGTCTGAGTCTCAATGTTCTTGTCTCTTAAAATTGAGGTACTAAAGGGCTGGAGATTTAGCTCAGTAGTTCCGGCACCCGCCTAGAAAGCCCAAGGTCCCTGGTCCGATCCCTGGTAACCATATATAACAATACCGGGCATTGTGGCTCACACTCACTGGCAATCAGTACCACATACCACAAATGCAGGCTTGGTGGCTCACCCCTGTAATCCCAGCCCTTGGGAGGCAGAGGCAGGAGAACTGCTTAGTTCAAGGCTTGCCTGGGCTACGTAGTGAGCTCGGGGCCAACCTGAACTACAAAGTGAGACCCTGTCTCAAAAAAAAAAAAAAAAATTGAGGTACTAATATCTTGTGCCCAAGATTGTTGTGGGACATAAATGACTCAACGAATATGACAGCACCTGGGACACAGAGGATTCTTAGTAGTTGTTTCCTTTTTTCTTGCGTCTTATGGTAGGTTTACAAAGATGAGCAGGTGGTGGTGATTAAGGATAAATACCCAAAGGCCCGTTACCACTGGCTGGTGTTACCATGGGCCTCCATTTCCAGTCTGAAGGCTGTGACTAAAGAACATCTTGAACTCCTCAAACATATGCACACTGTGGGAGAAAAGGTGATGGCAGATTTTGCTGGATCCAGCAAGCTCCGCTTCCGATTGGGCTATCATGCCATTCCCAGCATGAGGTAAGCCTTGTGGGTAGCACTCGTGCCTTTTGGTTTTGTGCAGGCGATCAGCCTGGGTTTGCCCAGTATGAGGCACAGCAGAGCAGGGTGACATATGTCCAAGGCAGGTGGGCGGAAGCTTGTATTTTTCTGTGTGACTTGCTTCTGAGCCTTGAGTTCCTGTTCTGCCTGATATGGTTCTTTGTTGCCCTGAAAATGTTGACCTTCGAGGGCCTAACGTGAATGGAGCTTGTGTTATCCTCACGTGAGGAATTGTTGCCAGAGACTTTTATTAGATTTTTCAAAATCATCTGGAACTGTGCCAGATTTGGTGGCACATGACTGTAATCCCAGCACATGGGACATTAGGCAGGAGGATTGCTGTGAGTTCAGGGCCAGTCTGGGCTACATAGTGAGTTCAAAGCCAGCCTGAAATTACAAAATGAATTGCCTCTCTCAAAGACAGACAAAAACGGAAACAAAGTAACCACCCAAAAATGATTAAGGATGATTGTTTTTGATGTTATAGAACTTCTTTAATGACACCCTACTAAATGTAATATTTCAAATAAAATGAGGACTGTGTACAGACTGTTTTCTTTTGACTTATAACCAGAACAATTTGGAAAAGAATGACTAATTCTTTCCAAAAAATGCAAACCAGGGAGATCTCCATGGTCTTCTGGTCTAAGCAAAAAAGATAATGAGATTTTCACAATTTTTTGCTGTTTTTGGTCCTGAGACTTGAACCTTGTACATGCTAAGTACATTATTGCTACCACTTAGTTGGAGCCTCAGCCAGGGCTTTTTCTCAAACAACAAAGTCACAGTTCAATTACTTTTTTTTTTGAGACAGGGTCTTGCTTTGTAGTTCAGTCTGTAGCCCAGGCAAGCCTCAAACTCACAGCAGTCCTCCTGCTTCTGCCTCCCGAGTGCTGGGTTTATAGGTGTGAGCCACCACACCCGGCATTGTGGTATGTGGTAATGGAAATTGAATTTGGGACTTTGCACTTGCCAGGCAGATGCCAGAACCACTGAGCTAAATCCCTGGTCATTCAGTTACTTTTAAATGCACAGTATATTGCCATTAAGCATATTCTCATTGTTTTATAACTGTTACCACCATCCATCTCCAGTTTACTTCATTTTCCCAAATGAAACTCTGTACTCATTAAATAATTCTGCACTCTCCCTCCCCTTAGTCTCTGATACCCACCATTCTATGTTTTGTACCTATGAATTTGAGTAGTATAGGTATGTCATGTAAGTGGAATCATGTAGCATATGTCCTTTTGTGACTGACCTATTTCACTTAGCAGAAGATCTTCAATATTCATCCATGCTGTAGCATGTGACAAGATTTTCTTTAGTTTTTTTTTTATTTTTTATTTTTTTTAGACAGGATATCGCTTTATAGTTCAGGCTGGCCCTGAGCTTACTATGTAGCCCAGGCAAGCCTCAAACTCAGCAATCCTCTTGCCTCTGCTTCCTGAGTGCTGGGATTACAGGTTTGAGCCACCACACCCGGCACTGTGGTATGTGGTATTGATTGCTGGTGGGCATGAGTCACCATGCCCAGCATTGTTGTATGTGGTTACAGGGATCGAACTCAGGACCTTGCGCTTGTGAGGCAGGTGCCGGAACCACTGAGCTAAATCTCTGGCCCTCTTTAGTTATCTTTTTAACCACCAACTCTGACATTTTATTTAAGTAGATAATTATTACTTAGATTACTGGGTACTTTAACCAAATGAAATCTTTGTACTGTTCCTCTCCCTTCCCATCTATACTCTTTCTCTTAAATTGAATCATAATTTACATACAATAAAATGCATAGGATGTATACTTTGATCAGCTTTAACATATATATATATATATATATATATATATATATATATATATATATATTTATCATTCTAGTTAAGATGAAGAACATGTTTATCATTAATCCCAGAAAGTCCTTGGGTATCCTTTTTTAGTCAGTCCTTTGTTTACTACAAACATTGTTGAAGGTTTTGGCATAGTTTTTGTCACTTAAATGGATGCATATGGTACATACTCTTTCTGTGTGGCTTTGTGGTCAGCATAATAATTTTGAAATTTCATATACCATGGACATACTTTATATTTTTTACTTTTGGGTAAATAGAAGTGGACATGCCAGATTATTGAGTAGGTACATGTACCTTATTTAAAGAAGTCTCTCATATTTATTTGATCTTTGTACTGAGAAATGAGCATGCTAAGCATTCATTCTGCCAACTAATCTATACCTCTTCTCAAAAAGTAAATATTGCTGCGTGTAGTGGCTCTTGCCTGTAATCCCAGCACTCAGGAGGCAGAGGCAGGATGATTGCTGTGAGTTCTAGGCTTGGCTGGGCTACATAGTGAGCTCAGGGCCAGCCTGAATTACAAAGCGAGACCCTGTCTCAAAAACAAAAAACCCCCCAAAACCCAAAAAAACCCCAAAGTAAATATTATTTACAGTTAAAATCTTGTTTGAGGGCCGGGATTTAGCTCAGTGGTTCCAGCATCTGCCTTGCAAGAGCAGGGTCCTGAGTTCTATCCTGGTACCATATACCACAGTGCTGGGTGTGGTGGCTCATGCCTGTAATCCCAGCACTTAGGAGGCAGAGGCAGGAGGATTGCTGAGTTCAAGGCTTACCTGGGCTACATAGTGAGTTTGGGGCCAGACTGGACTATAAAGCGATACCCTGTCTCAAAAACT
>PVIC010005914.1:13274-24167 GCA_004025085.1 Thryonomys swinderianus | reverse complement strand
TCATTTCATTTTATGTTATTTCATTTTATACTATTTTAACCTTTGAGAAAGGGCCTCACTTTGTATTTCAGGCTGGCGCTGAGCTCACTGTGTAGCTGATCTCAGCAATCCTCCTGCCTCTGCCTCAGAGTGCTGGGATAACAGTTGTAAATTACCATACCCAGTTCTTTATTTTTTAATTTGATTTTATTGCTACATTTTATATATACATTATCATCACATTCAACATTAAGAATTTGTACAGGTATATGACACATAATTGATTCTCATTTTTTGCCTGATATTTATGATTGTCATATTAGAGGATGCCTGCTATTGAGAAGATTTGTTCTTCATGATTCAGCCTTGGTCATTTTGAAACCATATTTCTATACTCAAAGTTACTATTTTTCTTTGTTAATCCAGTATTATACTGTTAACCTTTTTCTCATATGTACACAGAAATGTAGCATTAGTTGGTGGATCCTGCCTGCAGTAATTCATTACTGTGGTATTTGTCCAGTGGTGACTTTCTACCTTCACTAATTAATCAATTCGCAATTGACTCCAAGGCCTTTGCACTGAACTATGTCCCCTTTATATATATATATATATATATATATATATATATATATATATATATTTTTTTTTTTTTTTTTTTTTTTTTTTTTTTTTTTTTTTTTTTTTTTTTTTTTTTTTTTTTTTTTTTTTTTTTTTTTTTTTTTTTTTTTTTTCAGTTCTGGGTATTGAACTCCTTTTAACAATTTTTATTTTGAGACAAAGTCACACTAAGTCACCAAGTTTTGGGCAACTCTACTGGCAGTCTTCCTGCCTAACCCTCCCAGAGTGCTGTCAGCCTCTACAGTTAGCTCTGATTTGTTCATTGAAATTCTTTGTTGCTTTTTGCTTAATTTTCTTCATCTTAGTAAGTGGCACTGCTCTAAATCAATGTCCAGTCCAATATTTGGCTGCTTTATCAGCTTACATCGCTGCAGGGTAGAAGCTATCCTTGAACACTTAATTAAAGAGGCAGCTTGTCTAGTCTATTTTCCTTTTTTTAAAAGAAATTTTAACTTTTTGAACTTTCCTTATTTATTACTTGTCTTCATTAAAATATAACTTCTATAAGAGCAAAGCTTTTCCATTTCGTTCACTACTAAATATCCAGTGCCTAGAACAGTGCCTGACCCTAGTACTGAGCATTAAATATTCTTTTTTATTGGTATGTTTCTGATATATAATAATTATATTGAGGTTTTGGGGAAAATATATGTGCATTTTTAAATTGAAGTCTTTATTGGTATATTTTATAGACAGCTCACAATCACACTCAACATTGGGGAATTTGTGCCAGTATACGGCATGAGTTAATTCTCATTTTTATCCATATCCCTACTCATCCCACAACCCCCAGCCCCATATACATGTGCTGTTTCTTTTCAAATCATATTTATTCTTTCCCCTCATTACTCTCCCCTACCACTTTCCCTTTGAGTAGTTCCTATTTCACAAAATCTATCATATACTCTAGAATTCATTTACATCTACAGGTTCTCATACCAGAGATATATGTGCATTTTTGATCCCACTTACCCTCTCATCCTTCTTCCTTTTCCTTTCTCTGATCCCCTCTCCCATCTCCAAAAAATTCTATCTCTTGGTTTCCTACCATCTTGCCTTTATTTTGCTTTTATTTATATTTTGGGTTTTTTAGATAGTTAATCTGTGTTTGACTTATTTAGCATGTTGGTCTCAAGATCCATCCATTTTCCTTCATTTATTCATAAGTGAATGCACTGAAGTAAATGGACACACAACAATATTGTGTTCGCCCATACTTTGATTATTTATCATTTTGGCTAAGCTATACTTTTTAATGAATTTAATGTTCAATTTTTTTCTTTCAACTAGCCATGTACACCTTCATGTAATCAGTCAGGATTTTGATTCTCCTTGCCTTAAAAACAAAAAACATTGGAATTCTTTCAATACAGAATACTTCCTAGAATCACAAGGTAAACAATGTCCTCTTATTTTCACATTTGCTTCATTTTTTCAGCTGTTCTTATACTTGATTCATTCATTTCCCTCAATAACAACGTGACCTCAAAAACTCACCTACAACTTTGTATTCTTTATAAAGAGAGCACTGTTAAAAGAAACTGGAATATTTGGCTTGTAGTATGTTTGTCACTGCTGTGATCACCATTTCTGTGGGACCTATAGGCAATTATAAGGCATAAAAAGTACTGTATTTCTTTGTGGGAACAGGAAACCTAAAGGTTTTCAAGAGAATCATTGGGGTTTCATACATGAGAAGGCTTTAACAATTCTTTGTCTCCTCTGTCATTGGTTGGGCAAAGCTTGGGGATTGCCTGATGTTGGGGGTGGCAAACAAACCACAGACATCTGTGTATAATTAGAGGAAGCATTTCCTGATGTGTGAATTGTGGAATTTAGTGTTGCGATGTTAATAACGACAGATGCCATTTACCAAGGCCAACCAGTGGTGAATTACTGTGATAAGCCCTGACATAGTAATACAGAATGTGTCCTAAAGAATAGTGTTATCTCAAAAGTATGTCACTCAGATTTAGAGTCTTATCAAGCCCATCTTCCTAATGTGAAGTCTCACCTGTTGCTTACCGGCTTTAGGATAAGTGGCATATTGATTGGAATCATGTTTTCTTCTTGCTTATCTCACATTGGCTTTCTGAAGTAGCCAAAATCTAAGCTTTTCTCCTTTGCTTGCAGCTGTGATCCAGATGGTACAGGAGGCTGGCAGAGTAACTGTCAGAGAAGGAACATCTGAGCTCTTGAAGCTGCCCCTTCGTTGTCACGAGTGCCAGCAGCTGCTGCCTTCCATTCCTCAGCTGAAAGAGCATCTCAGGAAGCACTGGATGAAGTGATTCTGCAGAGCCTGAACTTTGCCACAGCTGTGGCCAGTTGGAGGGGGCTGCTGGCACCCACTCTGGGTTACTCAGGAATGCCTGTTTATTTCCTGAATTAAAACATGCAGCTGTGTTTTTTTTTTTTTTTTTTTTTTTTTTTTGAGACAGGGTCTCGCTTTGCAGTTCAGGCTGGCCCTGAGCTCACTATGTAGCCCAGGCAAGCCTCGAACTCAGCAATCCTCCTGTCTCTGCGTCCCAAGTGCTGGGATTACAGGCGTGAGCCACCACGCCCGGCGCTGGTTTTTTTTTTAAAACAAAGTTTGTTATTACTTTGTCCACCATGTAGGGGTGACTCAACTCAGGAATTAGGAATTTCAGTTTTCCATGGACATGTTCCCTGGTAAGGGTGGTAGGGACATACCTGAGCACCGTGTCCAGGACCCATGTCAAGTCTGATGGTTTTTAAAATTATGCCTTTAATAAGTAATTTCAAAAAAAATAAAAGCCAAAAAATATTTTTGTTGCTTATTTTAGTTCTTTTTTTATCCTACCTCTTCAGGAGCATGTGACATCTTTTTATCAGAGTGGCTAGAATGGTCTCTTGTTTATTCTGAAGGCTGTGCGGTCTTCAAGTTCTTTGATCTTAATCTGTTCAGCAGTGTCATCTTCACTCCTTCATGGGAGATTGGTTTATTCTGTCCCTTCTATCTTTACTGCCCATGGTGACCTAAATACTTTTCTCTCAAGAAGTTAGTTCTGATCTGTTCTTTGCTGTGAACAAGAAGGCTAGGTGAGACTTGCAAAAGTAGACTTTTTTCCAGTATCAGGGGTTCTGGCTGGTGAGGCCTGCTCGAATCTAATGGAGTGCATTTGATTGAGGCATCTCTCCAAAGTTGAAAATGATTGGAAGGTCAGCTGACAATGACAGTTAGTTGAAATGCATGACACTGTGTAGAACCACAGGCTTATTTTTAACTGAGAACAAATTTGGGTAAGAGGTATGAGAGGTGTGGCCTAGTGGTAAAGCACTTGCCAAGCATATGGCATGAAACCTTGGTTCATTGCCTGCCACTGAAAAAAAAAGAACACATTTAAATAGAACAGTAGTGTCAAGTGATTTTTGGCAGTATCAAACTAGTGGTAAAGGGAAAAATACAAGTTGTTTTTGATCAAAATTGTTGATGTATTTGGGGGATAATTTTCACCTTGTTCCCCACCGTGATCCTGGGAATTGGACCAAATGGCCTTGTGCGTGTTGGACAAGCTCCCTATCACTGATAGGTATCCCTAATCTTTTTAAACATTTTATTTTTAAGACAGAGACTTGTAAAGTTGCCTAAGATGGTTTCAAACTTGTGTTCTCCTGCCTTAGCTTCCCAGATAACAGGGGACTCCAACTGTATACCACACCTGACCTTGGTTTTCACTTTTGAGCTCTAAACAAAAAAGAATCTGAACCTCTCTGGAGAGAAAAACCTCAATCCAAAGAGACCCATTTGACATTGTCTGTCACAAATAAAATGCTGCAGAAGTTGCTTGTTGAGCTTGGGTACAGTAATTAGTAGCAATTAATGATTATAGACCTGCTATTTACCAATTCTTAAGTGTTTGTTGCGATGGTAAGCCCTTTAGTTAAATTATTTAAGTCTCCCTGTACATAACTGTGAGGTAGGTACTATTGTTAAGCCCCTTTAATGGATAAGGACCTAATATTCTGTTAAAGTACTGGCCTCTAAAGGTTCTTGGTTCTGATACCTCCGATTCATTATTTTCCCTGTCATTTCAGTGTATAAAGTGAAGGACCTAGTCATCAGTTATAGAACTTGGGGCCTTGGGCTTGTGTTAGTCAAAAGCTTTTATAGCATTTTATTGATTTCCTTGAGGCCAACTGCTTCCTTCAATGTCCTTTTTATCCATTTCTCATTGCCCACCATCTTTTTTTTTTTTTTTTTTTTTTTTTTTTTTTTTTTTTTGAGACAGTGTCTCGCTCTGTAGTTCAGACTGGCTCTTTGCTCACTATGTAGCCCTGGCCCTTTACTCACTATGTAGCCCAGGAAAGTCTGGAACTCAGCAATTCTCCTGCCTCTGCCTCCCGAGTGCTGGGATTACAGGCGTGAACCACTACGTCCAGCATTATGGTATGTGGTACTGCTTGCTAGGTGTGAATCACCACACTTGGCATTGTGGTATGTGGTTACCGGGATTGAACCAGGGACCTTACGCATGCTAGGCAGGTGCTGGAAACACTGAGCTAAATCTCCGGCCCTGCCCATCATCTTTTGTATCTGTCACTTCTGTACTCCAGGAATACAATTTTTCCTCACTGGTGCATCTGTCCATAGCTTCCTCTCACTGGCTTGACCCTGTACTCTTGCGCCTCTCTTGCAGTTGCCCTGTGGCCTGTGGGGCTCTTCCTCAACATGGCTGCAGAGGGCATGTGGTTCGGTCTCCACCTTATCACTAGGTTAGCTCGTAAGCAGATTGATGAAGAACAGATCTGGATTCAGACCTAGGTCCCAGCCCTGGCTTTGCTGCTCAGAGCCAAGAAATTTTGGGGGAAAGTGACTTATTTTCTCTGAACTTTAGTATTCACATATGAAAACAGAGTTGGCTATAAGGGTTAATTAATCCATGTATAGTGTAGCAGCGCATCTAGTAGAGAAAAGGATCCTATAAATGCTAACTGGGAGCCTCTGTTTTTATTCTGGGGGCTGTTGGGAAGGAAGGTTTACCTGCTACTCTGTGCATCTGAGGCCTTAGAAATGTCCTAAACTCCATGAATTCTTGAAATTATAATTACTGATTTCACTTTAAAAATACGTAAACATCTGGGTTGCAATCTTGAGGGCCTAGACTATATATTTTAAAACACCGAGGATGAGTTGAGAACTAATTCATCAGTGAATCCATAGCTTTTAAGAGCCCTGGACTTTGGAAGCTTTCAGATTTGGCTGTGGCCTCCCTGACACATGCCATTGTCTGGTTGGCTGCCTGGACCAGTTGCCAGCTGTCCTTCCTTCTGCAGGGTCAAGATTATATCACGATCCAGGATGACCTCAGGCCTTAGTTGGAGAGTGTCAGAGTATAGGCATCAGCACTTGCTTTCTGTGAGGGGGAGGGGAGCCCTTGTCCCCGGTCTGGCCTGATGATTGCTCCTCTCCATAGCTCTCATTCCTTCTCCATGCCCGAAGTCATCTGTTGGCTCTGCCTAGGACCCATAATGATGCTGCCAGTCTTAGGCTCAGCAGAAGCATTTTCACCTCTTCTAGGCTTCTCTCTGAGGTTTTCAGGTATGGAATGATTCTTGGAGGGATCAGATCACACCAGAGCTCTGCAATTTCAGGGTCGTTTCCTACAGGTTGGCTTCTGGTGCTCCATCTTGCACTGGATATGGCTGAATGTCAGAGTTCTGGATTATCTGTCAGAACTGGGCTGCTTCTCTCTGCTCTCAACAGCTCTTCACTTCGACAATTCACAGAGTTCAGAAGATTCTACCATAATCTAAATTTTTGAAAATGTAATGAAAGCCATGAAGCCTGCTTTCCAGAATAATGTATATTTACATTTTGTTTATATTATCAGGGATTTTATTAAGCCATTGAGTTGGTTTGATAGATTCCTTAGGTCTGTGAAATTCAATTTAGAAAATCTCTACAGAAATAGGTCATCACTATAAGTTTGGGATGTTTAGGGCCCTTGGGGTCCTGATGGGTGACTAGGGACAGATCCCACCTTCAGGGTGTTTCTGGGATGCTCTTTGACCTTGGAGCTCCTCGTTCAGCCCATTGTGTGGATTTCTGGTTGGATGTGGAGTTCTAGGCTACTGGCTCCAGTTTACCCTCCATACTCAAAAGGAGTCTTGAGTCCCTAGGATGTCCTCAGTGGATTGAGGGCCTCAGAAACCCCAGCTGGAAGACTCTTCCTAAGGTATTGAAAAGGCCTCCAGTCTTGAGGAGGGTGAATGTCTAGAGGAAAACCGTATCAGTATCTGCACAGGTAGTTCAGTGGCACTGTGATGATCTCAGGACAGTAGGGTGGCAGTAGTTGGGTACAGTTTGTTAAGAGCACAAACTGCTGAAGACCGCTGGTAGCAATGTGTACTCTTAGCTTCAGGCAGAAATTTTAACTGAGGTCCTGGCCAATGCTTTTGAGAATTACAGAGCATTTAATTCAAAATTCAGATAAAGTTCTCCCAGTTTGCCTTTAAAAAATAGGATTGCAAGAGGATTCAATTTAATTTCCATTTTATTAACAATGCTATATTGTTTAGCATATTAAAGTCAAAATAAATATTTAATTGGAAACTTCATCCAAGGACAGACTGAGTCAGACAATATAAGTGAGATGTAATGAAGGAAAATTTGAGTGAGGTGACCACCTTTACATGCTTTGTTTAGCCTGTCTACTCAGTGACCTTGAAAAATAGATTTTTAGAAGGAAAAAAATATGAATAATGACTTGAAGGGGCCAGAAAAAGAAAGTGAAGGATGTGGAAGTATATGCAGTATGCACCAGGACCTCTTTTCCTGTATGGGTTATTTGTTATCACTAGGGAAAAAAATGATCTTTTCTGCATCTATTTAACTCAGATTTATTACTGTATTACAATCTATTGGGTGGAGTCTTCCAAAGGTGTAGGGAGTACTGGTGTGAATAGGTTGAGCAAAGGCAAGTAGACATGTTTGTGATATCAGTTTGCACTGTTCCTCCATTAGGGGTACCGTTTATGACTGCCCTGTCATAGTCAGTTACATCAAGATTTTCTCAAAATAGGCTGGATATGGGTGGATACTTCAATGTAGTTATGAAATTAAATATATAATCCAGCTCTATTGTTGCTATGAAGGAGATAGGTAGGTGTGGCCGAGCTGAAGTGGGAACTGAAGCTGAGAGTGAGTTTCAGATGGGAACATGTGAAAAGTAGAACTTACACAGTTTTTTTTTTTTTTTTTTGAGACAGGGTCTTGCTTTGTAGTTCAGGCTGGCTCTGAGCTCACTATGGAGCCTAGGTGGCAAGTCTGGAACTCAACAATCCTCCTGTCTCTGCCTCTCTAGTGCTGGGATTACAGGCGTGAGCCACCACGCCCGGCACTGTGGTATGTGGTATTGATTGCCGGTGGGTGTGAGCCTCTATGCCCAGCATTGTATGTGGTTACCGGGGATTGAACTCAGGACCTTGCGCTTGCGAGGCAGGCGCCGGAACCATTGAGCCAAATCTCCAGCCCTTACACAGTTTTTAAAAGATCTTAAGTCAGAGCTGGAGAAAAGGGCTGTCAAAGTCCATTAGACTTTTAAAATGGAATAATCTATTATCTATATCTTAATACATTTTTTAATTTTTTGCAAATAAATTACCTCCAGGGAGGTTTTAGATTGTAATGATTAAGTATTCTGGTGTGTTTGACCCTGGAAAGGGCTGGTTGGTGACCGTTATTTGACTTTGTAAAGCATTATTATTATTCTTATTATTTTTGAGACAAGGTCTTGCTTTGTAGTTCAGGCTGGCCCTGAGCTCACTATGTAGCCCAGGCAAGCCTCGAACTCAGCAATCCTCCTGTCTCTGCCTCCCGAGTGCTGGGATGACAGGCGTGAGCCACCACACCCCGCACTGTGGTATGCGGTATTCATTGCTGGTGGGCGTGAGTCTCCACGCCCAGCATTGTATGTGGTTACCGGGATTGAACTCAGGACCTTGCGCTTGGGAGGCAGGCGCTGGAACCACTGAGCTAAATTTCCGGCCCCTTGTAAAGCATTATTAATTAGCGACATATGGAAATACGTGAGACTACCTCTTAGACTGCCTGAAAGGGTTAAAAGGAACATGACTTAGTGAAGCCACAACTCACCCTTTTTCTTTCCAGCTCTGGATTCTCATAAATTCAAATGAGGGCCTTGGGCAAGAGGATACTTAAAACTTCTAGTTGTCAGATTGAATTTTTCAGGCTTTAGCTAGAAGGCCCTATCATTTCTTTTATTAAATTGATTTCATTGGCACATTTAAGGCCCTATCATTTTGAGATAGGGTTTACTATATAGTCCAGGCTGCTCTGAAACTCTCTAGATAGTCAAGCTGGCCGTGAACTCCATGATCCTTCAATGTCAACTTTCCAAGTTCTGGATATAGGGAGATATAACGTGGCTGGCAAGTGAGCTTCCTAACTCTCAAGAGATTCTTTGTATCCATGCCTCAATCTGTTTTAAGGAAGGCTTCATCTGGCCCCTGTGTGCTGACTCTGGACTCCTGGTGGGGACTGAAGGGCATAGTTGAATATGGGGGTTAGGTGATGCCATCAGGACTCTCCTTTCCCATTTCGTATGTTGGCTTTCTGCAGGCTGTAGCAAAAATAGGGGCGAGAGAGAGAGAGAGAGAGAGAGAGAGAGAGAGAGAGAGAGAGAGAGAGAGAGAGAGCGAGAGCAATCCTTTCTCCCCATCTGTCTGCCCTCATTCCCCCACTTGGCCACACATGCATCTCTGAATGAATCCCTGTGTCTCTTAGGAGGATGGCATACTCAGCCATCTTGAGTAACAGGGCAATCCTGAAGTGCAGGATGGAGGACCATAAGATTTGTGGCTCCGCTAGAATTACAGAGTAGGGAGGAATGGTTGGAACAATGGCTGTTCACAATTTACATGGACTGTGTCCCTCATGATCACAAGATGCTGATAGTACCCTTGACCCTTTGCTGGTTCCATGGATCTAAGGGAAAGGGTATAAGTGGCTCTATGCTTCTGACAGCTACAAGTTGAAAACTGACACATTTCATTGTCTCTGCCCCATCCTGTACTGTTTGACATTACTAGAAGACTGACATTTATCATTTATTCTAATGATTTGTTATCAGCCAAGGACTTCTTTATTTTTTGTCTTCTTTTGGAGATAGGGTATCAGTATGTAGTTCAGGCTGGCCTTGAACTCACTGTGTAGCTCAGGGTGGCTTCAAACAGGGCTGGCCTTCTGAATGTTGAGATTGTAAGTGTGCACCATCACACCTGGCTGCTAGCCAAGGACTTTTTTCAGAAATTCTCCAGAAATTATAGGAGATAATCTAAGGATGCTACTTGGAATTGTCAGGGTTGTGAGATGCCTTCTTGTCTTGTGGTCATTAGCATACTACCAGCCTTTGCAACCAGCCCAGGATAGACCTAGTGCTTCTGGGAATGTCTGAAAAACTAGGTGAGCAGGTGGATTCTTATCTGCTACTGACAGCATTTCCATTGTCATAAGCATTCTCTAAGTTACAAATATGTTGGTCAATGACTAAGAATGAAAACTCTAAAATTTCAACTTCTAGAACTCATAGAGGGCAACAGATATGGAGGCACAGATCTGAGATCTCAGGCACTTAGTGAGGGACTGTCTCAAAACAAAACAAAACAAAACAAAACAAAACAAAAAGCATTAGGGATGTAGTTCAGTGGTGGAGCACTAAGTGGTGGAGTTCCTAAGTTTAGTCACTAGTACTACAAAAAAAGAAAAATGGAACAAAGAAAAATAGTCATGGAAGAGCAAGGAGAAGAAATAGTCAAATACTATAACAGAGTCCTTCCATCTAGCCAAGGATAAATCTTGGGAAGAAACCCAACATTTTGGATGGAAGCCCCAGTTCTATATCCGTTTAACTTTGTCCCCCTTGAAGACAATAGTCCACGTTCTGCTTATACAGTGAGAAAAACGTGCTCCCTGCAGACAGGAGCTTTTAGCCCATGCACATCTGAGGCTGAGCCCATGTAGAGCACACCTATACAACCTTGCTGGGCAAGGTGGAGCAGGGATGGTCTCTCACAAGGTTCTTTAGAAAAGATAGTGCTTTTGGTTTTCCATCATGTATTCAATTCAGAGTATCTGGAACATAATAGGAGCTCAGTAAAATACTATTGTGTGAATGAATCTGTGCATCATTATTTTGAAACATTTGGAAAACAGGACTCTTGGCCTGAGTTTTCGGTCTAGTTTGGGATTTGACATAGTTGACCACCAGATGGCAGCATTTGAACAATAAAGTCAACGTCTTGGAATCCAAA
>PVIC010005914.1:0-13174 GCA_004025085.1 Thryonomys swinderianus | reverse complement strand
GGCAGGGTATCCAACATCCCTGAAAATTGTGACAAATATTTAATCTCTTGGAAAATTTGTCAGAATTTTAGAAGCAATTAATATTTCCTTAAGTAGGGAACATAGAAGTGGTTATAATAATAGAGCAACAAACTTTTATCCCTAGTAAGCATCAAATGTGCTTACATTCCCAAATTCATGCTGAAAGTATCCTAAAATGTTAATTAGTAAACCTCTCTAGATAGTGAGAATATAATTTAAAGTTTGTTATATTTTGCATGTTTCTAAATTAGCAATAGTGAATACATGTTTAGGAATGTGGAAAAACCATGTTATTGAAAAAGTAATTGATCACAAAGGAATGCAGTTAATATTCACTTATTAATACTAATAACTGATAAGAAAAATAGCTAATAATTTATATAAGTCATGTCAGTTTCATTCATGACCACTCTCCAGAATCAGTCATCCTACAGGACCAAATTTCAAGGCCAAATCTAATGAAGCATGAAGATTACACACATGAAGATAATAAATCACATCTTGCATCTGATTTTCCTACCACTAATTCTAGAAAACTAATAGATTTTCTGTTTAAGTTCTATCTCTGCCTGTTTCTTAGAGATAACAAATATATTTTAGTTATTCAAAAGTCTTATCCATAGCAATTCCTATTTGGAGTAATGCCTGTTAGCAGCTGTTTGGTTTGTATCTAGACATCCATCCCTTCAAAACTTCATGAAGTCATAGGTGAGACCTTTCAACAATGGCTGGATCTAGAATGTTTGATGCTGTGATTAAGGATGTGATGCTGGGATTAATTCATACTGCAATGCTAGGATTAAGGATGCTCCACTATGAGTGTGAGTGCTAACTCTTAAGGGCAGGTATCCTGGATAGAAGACAGGGGGCAGAAAGAGGGCTGTAGTGTTGCTGCTTGTTGCTTGCTGCTTTTGCTGCCTTTTGCCCACCATGAACTGTTTCTCCCCTGTGATGTTCCTCTGCCATAGCACTCTGCTTTGGAGCCATATTATAGGATGAAAACTCTTTAAACTGTGAGCTGAAATAAACCGTTTTTTGGGTGGGTGTGTGTTATGGAGATTGAATTTACAACCTTGCACTTGCAAGGCAGGTGGTGGCACCACTGACCTAAACTTCCCACCCTGAAATAAGCCTTTCTTTAACTTTATTGGATATTTTGTCTCAGCAGCAAGAAAAGAAACTCAAACAGCACCATTTGGGATACTGTGATTTCCTTTGTGTGCTATGTTGATGTGACATTTTACAGTAAGTTTCCAGACATTAAACCTCCATTAAATTGGTTTCTTACTCTTTCAATGTTGACTGAGTCTTTCAAACATTTGTGATAGGATACAGAGGAGCGATAAGATTTGTAGGTTACTTTATATGTGAATGTTTCAATCTGGTCCTCAGATCTTTTAACTTTTAAAAATTTGACACAAAATTTATACATATTTATGTGCTGTTAGGTAATGGTTTGATACTGAAATACATTGTGTAATATTCCAATTGTGGTTAGCATATCTACTTCCCCAAACATTTGTCCTTTTTTGATGTGAAAACATTTAAAATGTATTCATTAGCTTTTTTTGAAATACATAGTACATTGTTTCTAATGTATTTTTATTTTATGTTTTTGATACTGGGGATTGAACTCCAGACTTTACACATATGAAGCAGCCATGATGTCAGTGAACTAAATCCCCAGGCCCCCTTTTTTGGTACCAGAGATTGTACATTGTATGTATGTATGTATGTATTTATTTATTTATGAGACAGAGTCTCATTTTGTAGTTGAGGCTGGCCCTGAGCTCACTCTGTAGCCCAGGCAAGCCTGGCAATCAGCAATCCTCCTGCCTCTGCCTCCCAAGTTCTGGGATTACAGGTGTGAGCCACCATGCCTAGCATTGTGGTATATGGTACTGATTGCTGGTGGGCGTGAGTATTGTTGTATGTGATTACTGGAGATTGAACCATGGACTTTGTGCTTGCTAGGCAGGTGCCAGAACCACTGAGCTAAATCTCCAGCCTCTGTACATTGTTTTTTAGTACCTGTTGACCACCAAACTTTCCCCATCTTTCTACCCCCTTCAAAACCCACCACCAATCTTTGATAACTATTAGTTTATTCTCATCTTCTGTGAGATTCTACATGACTGAGATTGTACAATAATTGTCTTTCTGTGCCTGGATTATTTCATTTAACACAATGTCCTCCAGTTCCATTCTTGTTGTTTCACATGACAAGATTTCATCCTTTCTTATCACTTAATAGCTTTACATTGCATATATGTGCCATATTTTCTTTATTCATCAATTGATGGGAACATAGATTGATTCTGACTTACTGGATCAGTTCCCAGGCCATCCTTTGTGATAGAGAAATGAAGCAATGGGAGAAGTGGAAAGAAAACAAAAAGAAGTCAGAAACAAAACTATTGTAGATGACTGTGGGAGACCAGGCTACATGACTGACCACAGATACTAAGGCCTTATTGACCTCTGCCAGGGAAGGAGAGGGGGTGGAGGGCTGCACACTCTGCAGGGATGCTGACACCTGCAATACTCTCAAGGGCAGAACAACATCAGCTAAGGGCTAAAGAAAGAATATTACATATCTGGTTATAGGGTTGTTCTGTTCGTTATTAATCATCTACTGTTCTTTTTTCCTTGAATCACAGGTTTGCTATATTACAATGTCAACCTCGAGGTTTCCTATTTTTTTTCCTATGTTATCTTCTAGGAGTTTTACAGGTTTGTGTTTTATATTTAGTTCTAGGATCCATTCTGTGTGTAGGTTCATTTTTGTGAATGAAATATCTACTTTTGGTTAAGTATTACCCTGATGGGAAAATTTTGTAAGTTGAATAGTGTTCCTCCTCTATTAACTTACATTTCCCTGGCAGGGAAGATTTGTTAAAGACTTTCAAGGGAAAATGACACAGTTGGTAGCAGAAAGCCAGGCCAAGAAGGGAGACTGGAATCTGAGACCTCCACTACTTCAGCTGCTTTCCTCCCTCTGACAGCGGGCAGTGGGTATAGTTACAGAGCCCCTATTTCCCTGGGCTGGTTGTGTCAAATGGTTTCTTACTTCAAGGGAGCTAGTATGGCCTGGCTACATGTCTCTCAAAGTCCTATGTGTTATAGAGAACCAGAAGAGATCCATAATAGTAAAAAATACTCCTGAACAATAAAAACAAAGCATGAGGCATTGCAATCAAGGATTTCAAGTTAAATCACAAAGTTATGGCAATAAAAACCACATGGCATGGGCACAGAAACAAATATGTGGATCACTGGAACAGAATAGAGAATGCAGAAAGAACTCCAGGCACATTCAGCGATTTGATCCTGACAAGGGGCTGGAAACATATGTTGGAGGAGAGAGAGCCTTCTCACTAACAGTGCTGGGAAAACTGGCTGCACATATGCAGTTGGTTGATTCTAGATCCATATGTCTTATCACATACTAAACTAAAATCAAAGTAGATCAAAGATCTAAATATTGAGCAAATCAATCTGCTTTGAAGATAAATAAGTGAAACTCTTGAAGCCAAGGCGTAGGCTTAGGAAAAAGCTTTCTGAACAGAACTTCAGTTGCATAAGAAATAAAATCAAGAGTCCACAAAAAGTATGCCAAATCAAAAAGTTCCTGCACAGCAAAAGAAACAATCAAGAGAGTGAAAAGACCCCCAACAGAATGGGAAAAAACTTTTGCCTGACATTTCCTAGACAGAAGACTAATATCTAGAGTATACAAAGAAGTTGAAAAGAATTAGACCCTACCAAGATAAAAGACCCTATTAAATAATAGGGAACTGAAATGAATAGACACTTCTCTCTCCCTTTTCTCTTTTCCCTTTTTTTTTTTTTTTTGGTGGTACCGGGGAACAGACTTGGGCTTTTGTGCTTCCAAGGTAGGTGTGGTACCACTTGAGCTAAATCCCCAACCCTAATAGACACTTCTCAAAAGAAGAAATGCACTTACTAGTGTGCACTCCAGGTGTATCCATTTGCATATAAATGAATGAAACGTCATTCTTTATGGGAGAGTAAGACTCCATTTTATAAAAAAACCACATCTTCTTTAGCCAGTCTTCAGTTGATGGGCATTTGGATTGCTTCCAAGACTGGGCTATCGTGAACTGAGCTATGAACAAGGGTGTATACATGTCTTTCTAATGTGATTTTTAAAACTCCATTAAGTATATCTAGCAGCGGAATAGCAGGGTCAAATGGGACCTCTAGTCCTAATTTTCTGAGGAATCTCCACACTGATCTCCACAATGGTTGCACAAGTCGACAATCCCATCAACAGTGGAGAAGGGTTCCTTTCTCCTCACAGCCTATTTATTGTTGGTTGATTTTGCAGTAGTGGCCATTCTTTGTGAAGTGAGATGAAATCTCAGTGTTGTTTTCATTTGCATCTCTCGAATGACCAGTGATGTTGAACATTTCTTCATATGCTTCTTGGCTGCGCTAATAAGTGAAATAAATAGATCACAGATATGCAAATACTGTATCTTTTCTTTAGTATGAGAACCTGTAGATGTGAGTTCTAGAATGTATGATAATTTTTGTAAAATAGGAAATATCCAAAGGGAATTTGATGTGAGAATGTAATGAGGGGGAAGAATAAATATGATTCAGAAATAAAATGAAAGAGCATGTATATAAGGGGTGGGGATTGTGGGTGGGTAGGGATGTGGGTATAAATGAGAATTAACTTATGTCATATACTGGTACAAATTCCCCAATGTTGTGTGTGATTGTGGGCTGTATATAAAATGTGCCAATAAAGAATTTTAAAAAGGAAGACATACAAATAGCTAATTAATACCTGGAAGAAAAAAAAAAAGCTCAACATGGGGCTGGGAGTGTAGTTCAGAGGTTCTGGGCCTACATGGCAAGTGCAAGGTCCTGAGTTTAATCCCAACATATCTGGCTACTAGAGAAATACAAATTACAAAACACTGAGATCCCACCTCACTCCAGAAAGAGACCATAATGTTAAGTGAAATACACCAGATATACAATTTAAACACTGCAAGCATAAATGAGAAACCCAAAGGATAAATAAAGAACAAAATAAAAGATAGATAATAGAAAACAGGGAGATAGATCTTTTTGCAAATGGGAAGGAAACCAAGAGATGGAGTGGATTAGGAGAGAAAGGGAAGGGAAGGGAAAGATTTGAGATGTGTATATATATATATATGTATATATATATATATATATATATATATATAATATGTGTGTATGTGTGTGTGTGTGCCAACTCCCCATGATGAATGTAATTATTATGCACTGAAACATGTGCTAATAAATATAACCATTTTAGAAGTCTCATGTCTTAAAAGCTTGCTGTCCAGCCGGTGGTGCTATTAGGAGATGGTAGAACCTTCAAGAGGTGGGGCCAATGGGAGGAACTCTAGTCATTGGTACATCTCTACACCCTTAAAGGGAGCAGTGGGACCCTAGGCCTTGCCTATCTCTTTCTTAGTTATTATGAGGTGAGCAGCTTTGTTTCATCACATACTTCCACCATGATGTTCTGCCTTGCCATAGGCCCAAGGCAATAGGATTTAGCAACCATGGACTGAACCCCTAAAGTCATCAGCCCAAATAAGCCTTCCCTCTTTATAGACTGGTTTATCTCAGGTATTTTTTACAGTATATGGTGGAAGCTGCTGACACTGCAGAGGCTCCTTGTCTTCTGTCTGTGTGTATCTGTCAGCGTCCAGGCTACACAGAAATGGGAGCAGCATCCAGAGGGTTGTGTCTTTGCTTCTGTATCTTAATCCTAAATGCACTTTGAGATTTTGAGAGAATGAGGAAGAGCAGCTTATCACCAAGGTGAACTGTGAAAAGTTGATCCTTCACAGAAGGCATGATTAAATTGTCACAGTTTGGGAAAAACTCATCACAGTGTGTGATCTGCCCACAGGCATTCTCCAAAACATCCAGAATCTTCTAGCAAGCTTTTTGAAACTCGGTTTTGCATTTCCAGAAGCCAGACTGACCGACTGAATGAACATTGAACTCTTTAAGCAGAGTTCGTTTCTCAGTTAGAGCTGGAAGGAGTACTACAGCCTGTATTTGGAGAAAGGCGCAAGACTGACTCCTGAAAGAGAGAGGGCAGCAGAGGAGCATCCTGCCCAGATATTAGGGAGAACAACGAAAATGACAAAAATAACTCTTATCCTAAGTATGCCAGGAGAAACAGGAACTGTGAAGATGAAAATTTTCTTCCCTCCTAGGAAATACTGTCTTCCAGGTATTAAGTCTTTCATAAGCAGCACTGAGGCTCCCTTTATGCCAGTGACCAACCCAGTGTGTTTTGTTTTGTTTTTATTTTTTGAGACAAAGTCTGACTTTGTAGTTCAGGCTGGTCCTGAGCTCACTATATAGCCCAGGCTGGTCTTGAACTCACAGCAATCCTCCTGCCTCTGCCTCCCGAGTGCTGGGATTGCAGGCGTAAGCTACCACACCCTGCTTGATTCTTGAATTTTTTTATTTGAGTCTTTATTGGGTCTACATTGTATATGCACATCACGATCACACTCAACATTGAGATTTTCTACCAGTATATGACATGACTTAATTCTCATTTTTCCCATTCCCCTACCCAATCTACAGCCCCCATCCCCATATACATAAATTTTGTTTTCTTTTTGTATACCATTACATTTTTTTCTTTCTCCTCATTACTCCTACACCCTATTTCCCTTAGAATATTTACTGTTTCATAATGTCTATCATACATTCTAGAATTCATATCTTCAGTTTCTCTTACCAGAGAAAAGATATTATATTTACACATCTGTGACCTATTTCCGTTTTTTTTTTTTTTTCTTTTTGAGACAGGGTCTCGCTTTGTAGTTCAGGCTGGCTTTGAGCTCACTAGGTAGCCCAGGCAAGCCTCGAACTCAGCAATCCTCCTGCCTCTGCCTCCCGAGTGCTGGGATTACAGGCGTGAGCCACCACGCCCGGCATCTGTGACCTATTTCTTATGAGTATGTCCTTAAGGTACGTATATAACTTGAGCATAAATGACTCAAAATTATCATTCTTTATCGCAGAGTAATACTCCATTCTAGGAAAAAAGCCACATCTTCTTTATCCAGTCTAGAGTTGACCGGCATTTGGATTGTTTCTGAGATTAAGCTATCACGAACTGAGTTGCTAATGATCCTTGAATTTCTATCACAGGGTGTGGCCGACTGAGTTGGAAAGAATAACTAATGTCTGGGTTGCTATTTGGAAAACTGCCTTCTTTCCTAGGTCCCTTCTTAAGCGCAAAGGTGGTGCCCGGCTACATCGTTCTTTTTCCAGAAGGTGCTGGTCCTGTTTTAACCTTCTGGACAAGGAAAGGAGGAAAACAGGTAAAACCCGACTCACTTCCTCTCGCTGAGCAGAAGAACCAGGGTGGGTTTAACTGTTGGGATGCCCTTTGTTCTGAATACGGGTTTTCTGAATCTCAGTTTCTATTAGTGTAAAAATCAAGGGTTACAACTGCAAGAAGTAAACAAGGTATCTAAAAACGACCTAGCATGAGGCCTAGCCAGGTGGGTCTGATTTCTTCCTCTTTCCAATAGAGGAGAGGAGACGCGAGCGCGGGTGCGGAACCGGCCCTGGGCTCTTGCGGCCGGACCAGCCGCCTCCTGCGGGAGCGGAAGCTGCGGGGGTGGCTCCCGGGGCTCTGCGCGCTCCAGAGCTTGTAGGCGGGAGAGGCCGGCATCGGGTCCTACAGGGCTGGGGATCAAGGGGGCGAAGCCCAGGGCCTTCGAGCGGCCTGTCGGCCGGCCGGCTGCGGGCCGGCGCGGGCGGAGCTGGGCGCGAGTGTGAGACGCCCCGCGGACCCCTGCCAGGAGAGCGCGCTGCGCAGGACCCCTCAGGCGCGCGTCCTCCTGGGCGGGGCCTGAGCCAAATTATCCATCTTCTCCTTGGGGTTCCAGGGCCGCTCCCCCGAAAAGTGAGTTGCCTTGGGAACTACCTGCGCCTTTCCTATCTTTAGTGACCAGTCTTGATTTTTCCTGTTTTTGGTGTTAGCCAAAATGACTACAGGTGACGGGTGCACTAGAGTCCCTGGATTCAAATCCACTTGGCAGCCAAGAGACCACTGGGTGTAACTTTTCTGGTTCTTTTTTCAGCACTGTGGATTGAACTCAAGGCCTTTGCCCTGAGCTACATCCCCAGCCCTTTGTAAATGTTGAGATCTGGTCTCACTAAGGTGCGGGGTAGCTAGGGCTCCCTGTAAATTGTCATTTTCCTGCCTCAGCCTCTCAGGATTATGGTGAGCCCATGTCTGGTTGTTGCTTAATAACTTTTCTGATCACTGATTTTTCACCTATAAAATAAACACTATAAAACTGTCTACCATGTAGGATTTCTTTGAACATTAAATTAAAGGAAGAACATTAAATGAAAAGAGGTCATGGCGTAAATATGATGGTGGCATGAGGTGTTCTTCAAAGGTAGCTTTCCTGTGGAACTGGCTTAATCCGTTTACTCATCTGAACTCTTGGTTTTATTTCCATCCTAAGAACAGTGAACAGGCTTGTAAGAGTCATTTCGCTGAGAATGACTACAGCTTCGGGCCAAATAAAACAACCTTCATAAAACAAGTCACTTTCTCTTCCAGTACTAAGGATGGAACCCAGGCGCGCTCCACCAATGAGATACATCCCAAAGTTTTTTTATTTTTAGTTTAAGACAGAGCCTGACTAAGTTCCCCAGGTGGGGCTTGAACTTGCCATTCTCCTGTCTTAGCCACCCTCAGCACTAGAATTACAGGCTTGCACCACCATGCGGGATACAAGTCGCTATTAACTTGAAAAGATTTTGAGAAAGAAAATAGTTAAGTCCTTCTTTTAAAGAGAAGAGCTGACAGTGGTAGTTTCTGTATTAACATGTTTACATTTTTATATAATAATTATTATTATTTGGGTTTTCTGAGACAGGATCTTGTTTTGTAGATCAGACTGCCCTTACACTCATGGCGACCCTCATAGCCTCCCAAGTGCTGGGGTTATAGGCCTGTGCTACCAAGCCTGGCTCAACAAACTTTTTTTTTTTGAGACAGGGTCTTGCGTTGTAGTTCAGGCTGGCCCTGAGCTCACTATGTAGCCCAGGCAAGGCTCAAACTCACAGTAATCCTCCTGTCTCTACCTCCCGAGTGCTGGGATTACAAGCGTGAGTCACCACACCCAGCACTGAGGTATGTGGTACCTGGATCGCACTCAGGACCTTGTGCTTGCAAGGCAGATGCTGGAACCACTGAGCTAAATCTCTGGCTTCTAAACTATTTTTTTAAAGTGAAAAAAATAACTGAATAGGTAGGTGAAGAGTTCATTTCAAAAATGTCTGCAGCATTGTTTAACTTTTAAAATCAGATGTTTAACTTTTAATCTGCTATCTAATCGGTTGTAGATTAACTTCCCAACTCATTTATTTTGCCTGCATGAATGTTGTACATTTTGTATAGTAAGTACCTGGTATCACAGGATTCACATTCTGAATCCTTTCCTTGGTTTCCCACTTGGTCTATCCCACAAATCTATAAACCTCTAAACTAATGTGATTAATAATACAGATACTCATCAGGTGTCTTTCTCCTTTGCAACTCACTTCTTCCTGTCTGGGACTATTGTGCAGTCATAAAGCAACTTCTACATTATCTCCTCCTTTATTTAAACTCTAAAGAGCAGTCATCAAAAAGCAAAGAGAATCTATTTAAAGAGAATAATGCAGATGGGTTCTTTGCTCATAATTCCATTCAGAGGCAAGCTCAACAGGACTGTGTATTTTAATAAAAAGTGTTTCTGAACTGCCTTTTAGTTTTTCATCACTGCTAACTATGGCTTTATATCTTGAAAGAAAAATTAATTTTTGCTTTTTTAAAAAATAGAATTACCTAATTGCATCATCACTTTGTAATTCTATAGAAGCCAACATTTAAAATGGACCAATGGAAATAATTTCAACTTGCCATTTGGGGAAAGGAAAATGATATGATGTATAGCTCTTATGCTTGGGAATTTAAATTGACATCAATAGATAAAAGATTTTTTTTTTCTGAAGAAAAATATCTTGTAATTTAATGTGCAGTGAATTTAGCTATAAGTCTTATTGATAGATTTCCTTTTTTTTCTGCTTCATTGGGTGCTTAACAAAGAGATAATAGTTCTTACATTTAAATTTATTACTGTGTAGTTTTTATTTATTTATTTATTTTATTTTTTTCTTTTTGAGACAGGGTCTCGCTTTGTAGTTTGGGCTGGCTCTGAGCTCACTATGTAGCCCAGGCAAGCCTCGAGCTCAGCAATCCTCCTGCCTCTGCCTCCCGAGTGCTGGGATTACAGGCATGAGCCACCATGCCTGGCACTGTGGTATGTGGCATTGATTGCTGGTGGGCGTGAGTCACCATGCCCAGCATTGTATGTGGTTACCAGGGATCGAACTCAGGACCTTGAGCTTGCCAGGCAGGCGCCGGAACCACTGAGGTAATCCTCCAGCCCTATTTATTTATTTTTGAGGCAGGGTCTCGCTTTTGTAGTTCAGACTGGCTCTGAACTATGTAGCCCAGGCAAGCCTCGAACTTGCAACAATCCTCCTGCCTCTGCCTCCTGAGTGATGGGATTACAGGCATGAGTACCCAGCACTGTAGTATGTGGTACTGGCAATCAAACTTGGGACCTAGTCAGTGCTTGCCAGGCAGATGCTGGAACTACTGAGCTAAATCCCCGGCCCCTAATGTGTAGTTTTTAAGTGATAACATTTACCTAACACTTAGTTAGGTAAAGAAAGTAATGATGAGAATATGTACATATAAAAACTGGGCATCTTCAAGAGACAACAATAAGTAAAGTTATATGTGAACTGAACAATACAAGAAATAAACTGGTGTATGTGTATTATGTATCCACACACTCATGTATATAGGAAACAGACAGACATTATCCTATTGAACAGACAAGATATTATTTCTTCCATTAAATTCATGAAGTATGTAACATAGTAGACACTGGGATTGGGAATATAGTTTGGTGGGATAAAATGTACTTAGCACATATAAGGCCCTGGGTTCAGTAACCAGTTCCCTCTTCCCACCTGAAAAAGTGAGCCTGTATTTGGCACAAAGAAATTATTTTAAAAAACATTTTATAGTTTTCTTTTGGCAGTGACTTTTATTTTTTATTCTGCTCTTTATGAGTTTCACATATACAAAGAGAACACACAATATTTAAAATGGTGAGACTGATTTATTTCACTTCACATTAGGATCTAAAAGTACATCAATTTTCCTATAAATGATTCAAGTGCATCTTTTTTATGGGAGGCCAGTACTCCATTGTGTGTAAATACCACTTTTTTGGCACAAAGAAGTTCTTAATATAGTGGACCCTTGACTTACAAACTCAGTTCATTTGGGAGGGTTGGTTGTTACTCAAATTGATTGCAAGTCAAGACTATTTTTTTCATAATAATGGAAATACCCATAATGAATCCTGAACCTCCCGATCACCCTTTACTCACCCTTTCATAATAAAAAAGGTTGTACAGTGTGCATAACTTACCAAAAAGACTAATAATTTTCCTAGAATATTCATTGAAAAGTTATAAAATGTGCCTAGTTTACCAGAAACAATTTCATCCTCTACTCAGCATTCAAGTTGACATCTTTGGCTTGCACAAAGGGAAGATGAAATGAAAGGTGGTTGTTGTGTGGAAGGAAAGTCCTCTTCCATGAGAACATCAGGAATCTGGCTCTCCAGCATCCTTTCTCTCCTTGGAAGAGCTGTATCCCACTAAGACCTGCTTCTGGCTCGGGTTGTAATTCAAGACTTTGTTCATAAGTTAAAACGAAAATTCCAGTGCTGGCTCATACGTGTAATCCCAGCACTTGGGAGACAGAGGGAGAGGGATTGCCATGAGTTTGAGGGTAGCTTGGGCTACATAGTGAGTTTAAGGCCAGTCTGAAGTACAAAGCAAGACTCTTAAAAACAAAACCAAACCAAAAATCCAGCCCCACCCAAAGAAAAATCAAACAAACCAAAAAAACCTCGAAAATTTCATTTGTAACCCAAATTGTATATGAATAGGCCAGTTGTAATTTGAGGGTCCACTCTACATTGAATAAAGGGATATACTATAAATCACATTCTTTGATCATAATTAGAATTATAAATTAATAATTTTAAAGTAAAACTTTAACAATGATTAAATTATTAAAATTAATAAATCATGACCACTTGAAAATGAATTATGCTGTCATAACTTTTAGATTATTAAAGAAGTCAATGTGGAAAAAATTATAGCAACTGAAGGGCTAATAATGTGAATCTATAGGACATAACAAAAACCATTCTTAGAATAAAATGAATTGATTTAAAAAGCTTTCACTGGGTGTGCAGTGCACACCTGGAATTCTAGCACTCAGGAGGCTAAAGCAGGAAGATTGCCTCAAGTTTAAGGCTAGCTGAAATCACTGAGCTAACTCCCTGGCCTGAATTTGTTTTAATTTATATTAGTACATGTTACAACAAAATTATTAACAACATATTTTCTAGCTATTAATAGTATATCTGTGATAGTCAATTGTGAAGTCAACTTGAGTGGATTCAGGGACACATAGGGGGTTGGTAGAGCACAGTTCTGAGGCCAAAGTGAAGAGGGAAGACCTCTTCTGGATGTGAATGCACCAACCAATAGGCTTTTAGCCTGGCTGGAATAAAAAGGGAAAGAAGGAAATCTTTTTGCTTCTTCAGAGTAGCTCTGATCTTTGCCATCACCTTTGGATATTTGTCTCCAGTCCTGTCAGCCTTCTAACACGGGCTTTCTGACATGGACTTGCACTGGGCTCGGCTGTGAGCTTCAGATCTTTGACTTTCAACAGTATCATCTAATTGTCCAGCACACAGACTGTGATTTTGCGGTTTTCTATTCTTGATTCCACAGGTGACCATGGTAAGTCTACTTGATCCTTTGTATATCTTATCTTAATCTTCTTGTAGTGAACCATAACTGATACAATCTACCTAGGAAGAAATGGAAATTAGAAAATTATTTATAAAAATATATTAAAATATACAGGTATAATTTAAAATAGCAAACTATACACAAAAACATAACAGTGCCCATCAACCATCTTCAACAGTTGTCATTGTTATGC
>PVIC010005913.1:43493-56011 GCA_004025085.1 Thryonomys swinderianus | reverse complement strand
CCCAGCATTATATGTGGTAACCGGGGATCGAACTCAGGTCCTTATGCTTGCGAGGCAGGCGCCGGAACCACTGAGCTAACCCTCCGGCCCATAGTTAACATTTTTTGTGATGAAAACCAACTTTTTAAATTTTTTTTTTTAAGACAGGGTCTTGCTTTGTAGTTCAGGCTGGCCCTGAGTTCACTATGTAGCCCAGGCAAGCCTGGAACTCAGCAATCCTGTCTCTGCCTCCTGAGTGCTGGGATTAACAGTCGTGAGCCACCATGCCCGGCGCTGTGGTATGTGCTATTGATTGCTGGTGGGCGTGAGTCACCACGCCCAGCATTGTATGTGGTTACTGGGAATCATACTCAGGACATTGCTCTTGTGAGACAGGCGCTGGAACCACTGAGCTAAATCTCCAGGCCAAAACCTACTTGTTTTTTTTTTTTTTTTTTTGAGACAAGGTCTCGCTTTGTAGTTCAGGCTGGCCCTGAGCTCACTGTGTAGCCCAGGCAAGCCTTGAACTCAGCAATCCTCCTGTCTCTGCCTCCCAACTGCTGGGATGACAGGCACAAGCCACCACGCCCGGCACAAAACCAATTTGTTTTTATAGGGGTCAAAGAAGTTCACAGCAAAAATAACACAAATTAAAAGTATGTGAGAAAAAAAAAGTATGTGAGAAAAGAAGAATGAAAAATAGGAATTGGGGCATAAAATGAAAATAAGTCTAGTATAAAAATAATACCAAATTCCATAAGGTACATGTGATTCTCAATTCACAATATTAATTGGAGAAAAATAAATCATGTTAAGAGTAAACATTAATAATATTTCTGAGACTGCCAATCACATTACCAAATTAATTAAATTTGCCATAACTTTTTTTAGAGATTATCATAGAGGATAGAATAGTGGATTATCTCTGCTTTGCAAATGTAAAAATTGAGACTCTGAGGGGGCTGGAGGGTTAGCTCAGTGGTCTCGGTGCCTGTCTCGCAAACTCAAATTCCTGAGTTTGATCCCGGTAATCACATACAATGCTGGGCGTGGAGACTCATGCCCACCAGCAATCAACATCACATACCACAGTGACGGGCGTGGTGGCTCACGCCTGTCATCCCAGCACTCTGGAGGCAGAGACAGGAGGATTGCTGAGTTCCAGGCTTGCCTGGGCTACATAGTGAGCTCAGAACCAGCCTGAACTAAAAAACGAGACCCTGTCTCAAAAAAAAAAAAAAAAATTGAGACTCTGAGGTTAACTGATTTGGTTTTTCAGTTGAGAGAACTAGAATTAGAATCCAAAATTTAATGGTCTGCTCAAGTCTCCAACCATTTCATTTTATCTTTCTTACTTTTAAATTATAATAAACTAGATGTGGTCATGCACACCTGAAATCCTAGCACTCAGAGGCTGAGGCAGGAGGATCACTGTAAGTTCAAGGCTAGCCTGGGCTACACGGTGAGTTCAAGGCCAGCCTGAACTACATAACAAGACCCTGTGTCAAAGACCCCCCCCCAAAAAAAAGTAGGTAAAAGGGGGATATATACAGGTGTGGGAGAAGCACGGCAAAATGTGTATGTGCCCACATATGGCTGCTGTGATATTGTACTGTTTTTCACTTAGATCTCCTACTTATATTTCTTGAAAAATTTATTAGTTTATGTTTGTAATACATCATAAAACACATTCACTGTGGGGAACATATACATGTCACATCTTAATTCGTTTAATTTTCTCTTTCCCTCCTTTCCCTTCCATCTCTCTTCTCCAAGAAGTCTACATTCCTGTTTCCTATCAAGTTTATTTGATTTCCCTTGTTTGTACTGGGAATTGAACTCAGGACCTTACACTTGCCAGGCAGGTAAGGATCCACTGAGCTAAATCCCCAGCTTCCTGTCAGATTTCTATGTGTTAATGGTTATTCATCTCTCACATCCTCACAATGACCAAATTAGGAATCTCAGATCTGTGTCTGAAAGTGAAGCTTCAGCAAGAGCCCACAGTCTGATGCCTCACCTGGCCCCAGTCTCCTGTCACCCAGCGAGGAGGAGGGCAGCGCCCCAAGCTGCAGCGGATGCGGACGGGGGGTTTGTCCTCCTCTGCACATTGTGCAGCTGGAAATGTTTTAGAAAGGTCACTGCTCTTGCACAGAACAATCCGATGCTTGTATCCTGGACCACATTTTGGAGTACACTGGAAATAAAGCAAATACTAATAAATAGCAATAGTTAAAACAGGAAAATTGGAGGGAAATCTTTCTTGACATGTGTAAATGTACAGTATATACATGCACACTAAATTCTAGGCAAAATCTCTCAGCTATGACATGCCTTAAAAGTTTTTTTTATTTTTGTTTTTTTTTGCTTTTTTTGGAGACAGGGTCTCACTTTGTAGTTTAGGCTGGCCCTGAGCTCACTATGGTGCCCAGGCAAGCCGCCGCGAACTCAGCAATCCTCCTGTCTCTACCTCCCGAGTGCTGGGATTACAGGTGTGAGCCACCACGTCCGGCATTGTGGTATGCGGTGTTGATTGTTGGTGGGCATGTCTCCACGCCCAGCATTATATGTGGTTACCGGGGATCGAACTCAGGTCCTTGCGCTTGCGAGGCAGGTGCCAGAACCACTGAGCTAACCATCTGGCTCATGCCTTAAAAGTTTTTAAGGAGAAGTACTTTTTAGTTTTATCTTTTCCCTAAGGTCTCTAAGAGCTAAATCTAACGTTTATTTTTCTTGGCTAATTTATTTTCTTCTTTTATTAGGGATTGGTTTATTCCTCTATTCATCCTATCCTTGGCCTCATTCAGTTCTGATAAGATCCTGCTAAGTTCTGTAATATGGAAACCTTAGTTTCCTACTTGTTGGGTGTAGTCTTCTAAAAGAGAATTTTTATGTTATCAGTAGACCACAGGAACTTGTCTCTGTGAAGCAAGTTTTAAGTGGTGTAGATCAACTATTGTTACCATGCAGAAGCTAAGAGTATATGGTCATAGATGAAGGTTTATTCCACAGAAAAATCACTGGACTTTTTTCTTTATTCTTGTTACAAACAATGAATCTGATTATTCTTTACAATTCAGCATGTCTGTTCTTCGTACTTAGGAAAAAAAGGCTATGTCATAAATTCTATTATTTACCTCATCTCTAGGGGTTTCTGTAAGTCACCTGTTTAACATGGTCCCTGAATGAAGTGTTCTAGCACTATCATCCACATGTCTGGGTCCTTTCTTAAAATCTGTAATTTCTTTAGTCAAGTGAAGGCCTTACCCACAAAATTTAGAAGCAAAATATCTGAAACTCTCATCTCAAACACATTTCCTGGCTTACAAGATGACCACACCAGATTTGAGGGATATAGAAATTAATGAGATAATCTTCCCCCATAGAGCTCAGAGTCTTATTTAGGAGACAGAAATGTGAATACAGGTTAATATGAAGTACCATAAAGGTGAGAGTAGAACAGATATTCTTGTGGGCCTAATTACCAGGGACCTGTTTTATTATTATTTATTTATATACCTTCTCATGTCTACCACACTATGAGCTCCTGAAAATTATTTGACTTCTCTTTCATCTTTACACACACACACACACACACACACACACACACACACACACACACACACACCTTACCCCTGGAATACAGTTTAGGGCTTTGAGTATGCACCTAATAAATATATGTTGTCCTTCATCTGGAAAGATATTGGTTTTGATTTATCTAATGATAAGAATGTCAGTGAAAACTCTTCACACTCAGTGGTTTTGTAGAGGGTTTGAGTCTGGTGTATGTCGTAGAAAGAGAAAAGTATTGACTTTTTAAGAGAAAAATCAGGATTATATATAACCTCTTCATCACAATGAATTTAGTAATAAACCACGTCTGCAATTTAGAAAAAGCTTTGTGAAAATGTATTTTGAAGGAAAATAACATATAGCTCTTCCTGAGGTAGCTCCAGCAGAAGTGACAGGTTAAGGTCAAAACAGAAATTCCTGATTCCCATCATTCCTTTCCATAGCTGAAGTGACATGATTATACTCTGCTTCTGCCTCACTCTGCTCATTAATCAACCACTAAAAGCTATTAATCAAGTTCATAAATCTCTCACATCTATCTCTGCCATTAACCTTTATTTCAAACATGAATTCACCACATAAATTTTATAACTACTCCCTAAAAGCTCTTGTGTTTTTGCTCTTGTCTCAGTCCAGTCCACTTTCCAAAGGTCTGTCTAAAGGAATCTGTCTAAAGCACAATATGATAATATTGTCATCTGGTTTAAAAAAAATTCCAAAATTTAGAATTAATCAGCAATATGTTTATAACATACAGGCCCTTAAATGTACCAGCAGTAGCCTTTGGGAATAAAAGGTCCCTGGGGAGTCAGGGAGGTAGGAGACAGAAGAAGAATGAAAGCTTAGAAATAGGGTTAGCAGATTCATAAAGATCAGATAGATCTCAAGAACCTCACATATGCAGAGGATAATAGAGGCTGAAGGGACCTATATAAGACAGTACTGACTGAGAACCACAAGACCACTGGAGACTTTGTACACCTTATAATAATAAAAAAAGAGGAATTAGGGAACACTGAGAGCCAAAAACTGAAGCTAGACCTATTTCTTTCACCATGTACTAAACTAAAATCACAATGGGTTAGAGACTTAAACATTAAAACAGAAATGATAAACCTGTTGCAAAACAGGTTAGGTAGAACTCTTGTAGACATTGGCTTAAGCAGAGACTTGATGAACAAAACTTCTATAGCACAAGAACTAGCAGAAAGAATCAATAAATGGGATTTCATCCTCCTGAAACCTTCTGGAACAGCAAAAGAAACCACTGGCACAGCTAAAAGGCAATCAACAACATGGGGAAAATAATCTTTACTAGCTGTTTGTCAAACAAGGGCTACTATCTAGAATATATAAAGAACTTAAACAAATCAGTCCCCACAAGTTGAAAGATCCAATTCAGAAATGGGCATCTGAAATGAACAGACACTTCTCAGAGGCAGAAGTAGAAGCAGCCAAGAAGCATATGAAGAAATGTTCAACATCACTGGGATGCAGATGAAAAGAACACTGAGATTTCATCTCACTCCACAAAGAATGGCCGCTATTGCAATATCAATCAACAATAAATGCTGGTGAGGCTGGGGGGGAAAAGGAACCCTGCTTGTGGGATTGTAGATTTGTGCAACCATTGTGGAGATCAGTGTGGAGATTCCTCAGAAAACTAGGATTAGAGGTTCTATTTGACTCTGCTATTCCCCTGCCAGGAATATACTAGAAGGAATTAAAAGAATCATATTGTAAAGACATATGTACACCCATGTTCATAGCAGGTCAGTTTGTGATAACCCAATCTTGGAAACAATTCAGATGCCCATCAACTGGAGACTGGATAAAGAAGATGTGTTTAAAAAAAAATCAAATGGAGTATTACTCTGCCATAGAGAATGACAAGTTTCATTCATTTATGTGCAAATGGATACACCTTGAGGACACACTAATAAGTGAAAAAATAGATCTCAGTTGTATGTTCTGATAAGAGAACCTGTAGATGTAAATGAGTTCTAGAATATATGATAGATTTTGTGAAATAGGAAATATTGAAAGGGAATGTGGTAGGGGAATGTAATGAGGGGAAAGAATAAATATGATTTGGAAAGAGAAAGAAAGAACATGTATATAGGGGGTGGGGGTTGTGAGGTGGGTAGTGACATGGGTAAAAATGAGAATTACCTTGTGTCATATACTGGTACAAATTCCCCAATGTTGAGTGTGACTGTGAGCTGTCTATAAAATGTACCAATAAAGAATTCAATTAAAAATATTCCAGTGGCTTATGATTGCTCTCAAGATAAAAAAATTCAACTCTGTAAGGGGCTGGGCTGTAGCTCAGTGGTAGGGCATTTACCTAGTATGCACAAGGCTCTGGGTTTGATCAGTATTGCTACCAAATCAAGCCAAAGCAGAAACAACTAACTTCTTTATATACGCTTATTGCATCATGATGGTAAGACTGTACTTATCTCTGAACAATCACCTTTATATAACACAACCAACTAAATAGTTGTTATTCTCTACTACTAGCCTAGTTCTAGGTAAAAAGCTAATTTCTGTCACTGTTTTCCTGTAGGTACTATCAGAGCTACCACTACTATTAACAGTACCCATCACTTAATAAATATTGTATGCACTCAGTGCTGTGCTAAGTACTACAATGTACAGAGTCCTCAGAGAACTCTGGTGACATGGCAATTACCATCTTACCAATTTAGAGTGAGAAGTAGAAATTTAACATTAAGTGGCAAAACTATTCTAATGCTTGTTCTCGCAAGTGTTTCTGGAATGTTAGGTTTTATACTATGTAGTTTGCATATACTACTAATCTTCACAATTCTACCAATTTATATTTTCAAGAAACAAAGTCACATAATTTTTGTAGAAAGCTCTGATTTGAGATTTTTGTGTTTCTCCCACTGGGTTTCTAGTTCTCTTGACTTTACACCAAATCTACTACATCAGTTAACCAAATCTTAGAGAATTTGTGCCACTCTCTTAATGCTTAGTGTTATCACAGTAAGAGGAACAGCATCATATTATCTTCCACTAATGCCTCCAAGTTAACAAAATACTAAAAACACCTCATTGAACATGTTCTTTTGAGAATTATTGCAGATGATGGAAGCTTGAGTGATTTAATGAAGGATAAACAGCAAATGATAAAGCCAGAACTAAATCTTAGGCCTTCTGCCTCATTCTTTAGGACCTATTCATTACCTATTCATCTCTTATTTTTTTATTCATGGGCCACTCTTCATTCTAGAAGAAACACATTCATAAGAATACATAATAGCCGGGCTTGGTGGTTCACGCCTGTAATCCCAGCACTTGGGAGGCAGAGACAGGAGGATTGCTGAGTTCGAGGCTTGTCTGGGCTACATAGTGAGCTCAGAGCCAGCCTGAACTACAAAGCGAGACCCTGTCTCAAAAAAAAAAAAAAAGAATACATAATAAATTTTAACCAGTTAGTTATTATAAAAATAAATGAAGGTGAAGTGTGAGAGGATAGAAGGCCCTTTTATACTTGAACAAAACATGAGGAGTTAGTTTTTGTATTAGTGCCTAACTTGGGAGCTTACCTTAAAAATGCATGGGGCCGGGCCGGAGATTTAGCTCAGTGGTTCCAGCGCCTGCCTCACAAGTGCAAGGTCTTGAGTTTGATCCCTGGTAACCACATACAATAATACTGGGTGTAGGGACTCATACCCACCAGCAATCAGTACCACGTACCACAGTGCCGGGCATGGTGGCTCACGCCAGTAATACCAGCACTTGGGAGGCAGAGGCAGGAGGATTGCTGAGTTCCAGGCTTGCCTGGGCTACAGAGGGAGCTCAGGGCCAGCCTGGATTACAAAGCGAGACCCTGTCTCAAAAAAAAAAAAAAAATGCATGGTGTCATGTTGCTATCTTCGTCATATTTTAAAATTATGTGTAGTATATTAAAGGCTGAGCCATATTTATTTTCTCTATCATAGGCAAAATATCTTTTCTAGTAGCAATGAGGTATGGTTATTATTTTAAGAATGTAGTAATACCTAGCAATCGTTTCAAAGAGCGTGTGCCAAGTGCTCTTACTGTTAAGGGAGGCAGATAGTGCAGACAATTCATCCATCTGTCTCAGGACTCCCAGGAGACCCAAACCAAACTGAACAGAAGATTGGCAATGAGAAATAGCACCAGTACTTACTAAGCCCTTAGACTATGATAACCTACATAATCTTCAGTGAAATCCCATGGGTTCTGTTTATTTTCATGCCTATTTGACAGGGGATGAAACTTTAGCCCCAGAAGCATAGATAGGCCCAGATATTCCTACCTAAATAAAGCTCAGGTAGATGAGTCAAAAGACACATGCCACCTATAGGACAACATGTAGTCATCTACAAAGGCAAGCATACGATGGCTTCTATTTAGGCAAAAATCATTTTAGAAAGATCACATGCAAACATGCTAAATAACCCAAGGATATTCTGTCCGAGAATGAAAGAGATAGCAATCAACTGGATTCTCAAAATAGGGAAAGATTGAAAACTACAGTAGTTCCTCCTTTATCTGTGGCTTTGCTTTCTGTGACTTTGTGGTCTGAAAATATTAAATGGAAAATTCCAGAAGTAAATAATTCATGGGTTTTAAATTGCACACCATTCTGTATTGTGTGGTGAAATCCTGCATAGTCCTTCCTGGGGCATCAGTCATCCCTTTTTTCAGCATATCTACACTATATACACTACACCCCTCGGGTGTTCCAGTTAGAACATGTTCCGACTGCACTGAATCATACAGAGACTTCAGCAGGAGATGCTCTCAGATCAAGGACACCACACCACTTGATGCAGTGCAGGTAAAGGATGGTTACACAAAATCAGGAACAGGTTTGGACTGAAAATTCAAAAAATGACTGGAGTGGCTGCACCTGTGCTGAAGAAGCTGCACCCACATATCCAGCCCAGCTGAAGGAGTTAAGGAGAAAGGGTTTCATCCAAACCATCACATCTAACTGTGATAAGACTGGGCCCTCCTGGAAGAAGGTGCCCAATACAATCGATAATACTAAAAGTGCCAAAGAAGTAGCAGTGCATAAAAAGAGGGAAGAACAGAATAGCTGTTGTACTCTGCAGCAATGCTGCAAGTCACACATCGAGGCAGAACATACTTTGCAGTTGGAACATAAAATCCAGGTACTCTCAAAAGCAAAAGCAAAAATGGTATATTGAGAGAAAGGACAAAATTCACAGTTTTTATTTACTTATGTATTTATTTTGCCCTTGCTGGGGATCAAACCCATGACCTGAGAATGCTATGCAACCACTGTTCCACTGAGCTACATTCTGAGTCCACACATAATTTTAATTATGTGGATTGTTATAACTGTTCAACTTTATTATTATCTCTTTCTGTGCCTAATTTGTAAATTAAACTTTATCATTTGTATAAATGTGCAGGAAAAGGCATAGTACATCCAGGGTTCCATACTATCCAAGGTTTCGGGCATTCAGTGAGGGTTACAGTGGATAAGGGACTGCTGTATATTTCTGCCATATTTTTCTTACTCAATGTCTATACCAAACTTGAGCCCCACGGGATTAGCTATGGATACTACATATCTTTAGCTGGGCTCTCAACTCTGATCTGTGCAAATACTGCACTTTTTTTTTTTTTTTTTTGAGATAGGGTCTCGCTTTGTAGTTAAGGCTGGCTCTGAGCTCACTACATAGCCCAGGCAAGCCTCGAGCTCAGCAATCCTCCTGTCTCTGCCTCCCGAGTGCTGGGATCACAGGCGTGAGCCACCATGCCCGGCACTGTGGTATGTGGTATTGATTGTTGATGGGCGTGAGTCTCCACGCCCAGCATTGTAACCGGGGATCAAACTCGGTTACCGGGGATCAAACTCAGGACCTTGCACTTGTGAGGCAGGCGCCAGAACCACTGAGCTAACCTTCTGGCCCAATACTGCACTTCTTAAGGATGACTATAAAGCTAAGTGAAATCGCTCCTATAAAATAGGAAAAGAACAGGGATGCTACTTCGAAAACTATCCAGCACATCCTTCTGACCTTGCATCAAAGATGTTCAGGTAGAGCATCCTTTGTTTTTATTCTTACTTTTCCCCTCTGCCTTTTTCAGCCTATACTTCACTATTGCCTCTTGTTAGCTTGCTAATGAATGGGTTTGTCTGTCTGATAATTTGTTTTATTTAGCTATATAAAAATAAGAACCTCTAGAAAAGCAATATTTTGTCATAGTTCTCTGTATGACTAATAGGAATTAAACTAAGTGTGAATGCTTGAGAGAGTTCTCCAGAGATAATCCCTGCTCCATATACAAGTAAAGCACATGCTTTCACAGACTGTTTGACTAGGAAATAGAAACCATTACTAATCAGTAGAAATTTAAATACTTAGCTCAACAGTAAAAGCTTTTATTAAAAAATGATTATAAATATCAAAGTTTATCCCTTTCTTATAAACCCTTAAATAGAAGGGTGGAAGATATTATTTCAGTAGATAGTTTACTCTTTAATTATTTCTACTCTTTATTTTTGGTAGATGTTTATTTTTTCCTCTTATTCTTATAATTAGAATCTTACAATATTTAAAATATGATCAGAGATAGTATTCTTTTCACCTCAGGTGGGTCATAGGAGGTGATTTTTAAAAATTCTTTATTGGTACAATTTATGTACATCTCACAATCACACATAACATTGGGGAATTTGTAGCAATATACAACACAAGTTAATTCTCAATTTTACCCATATCCCTACCCACCCACACCTCCCCACCCCCTATATACATGCTCTTTTATTTTCTTTCAGAATCATATTGATTCCTTCCCCTCATTACATTCCCACACCAAATTTCCTTTGGAAACTTCTCATTCTACAAAAACTGTCATATTTTCTAGAGCTCATTTGCATCTACAAGTGCTCATATTAAAGAAAAGATCCAGTATTTGCCTATCTGTGATCTATTTGGAGGTGATTTTTATAAGCTTAATGTTCTGTGGATAAGAAACCACATAAACATTTTTTGCAAAACAAAAGTTTTTTTTTTTTTCTTTTTGCGACAGGGTCTTGCTTTGTAGTTCAGGCTGGCCCTGCGCTCACTATGTAGCCCAGGCAAGCCGCCGCGAACTCAGCAATCCTCCTGTCTCTGCCTCCTGAGTGCTGGGATTACAGGTGTGAGCCACCACGCCCGGCACTGTGGTATGTGGTATTGATTGCTGGTGGGCATGAGTCTCCACGCCCAGCATTGTATGTGGTTACCAGGATCGAACTCAGGACCTTGCACTTGTGAGGCAGGCACCGGAACCACTGAGCTAAATCTCCGGCCCAACAAAAGTATTTTAAATCACACCAGGAAAAACAATTTGGTGCTCACTTGTAAAGAACAGAAGTATAGGAAGTCATGCTTTGGGGCTGGGTGTGGCAGTGCTTATCTGTGACTCTAGCAGTCTGGGAAACTGACATTGAAGGATCACAAGTTTCAACTCAGCCTGAGACACTTAGTAAAACCCTGCAAAAACAGAAAAGGGCTGGGGAACATGACTCAGTTGTGAAGGGCCTGGGTTCAATCTCCACGCCTGCAAAAAAGGCGGGAGAGAATGTAAGATGAAGTTCTTGCTCCAGAAGTGGCTTTAATTGGCTTAGTCACAGGACCTGAGTAAAATTTAAGAGTATCCAGGTGATGTAATAATTATCTTCTCAAGACACAGACCCTTGTAGGGAAATCCTTGCCTTGACTCCCTACCTCCAGTCCTTCTTAATTAATGACACCAACATGTAAGTCTTACAAATTCAGTTGAGTATAATGCTAGTAATGTACTCATCCAGGAGAAATACAAAAAACAGAACTTGTTCAGTGGGTACACCGTGGGAGTCAAAGAAACCATTCTGACATCAAAAGAATAGGTTAGGACAGCTAGAGCTTATCCAACAATGCTTTCAAGATCTACTTGCCAAGTGAGAGGGGCAAAAGCCACCCTGAAGTCTGGCATAGCACAGATGATCCCAAGATCAAGGATAGACAATAGAAAATAGGAAAGCTGGGACTTCATTAATTTCCTGAAAAGTTTGTGATGAGCCACTTCCCACCATGCTAACTGGCCTTTCTCCCACTTCTGCCATAAGCACTGGGTGGGTTTAACTGATGGAGAAAATGGTTGCTGGCATTACAACAATGGAAATTAGAGTAGCTAACAAAGAAAAGGAAAGGGTCAAAAGGTAAATTCCTCCTCCTGCAGCATATTTTTACCAGCTGAACCTCACCCTGTGATTAGCAAAGCTCAACAGATGAGTGAGACTTGAGGCGAGAGCAGACAGAGGAGGGGAATTTTCATGGGTGTGTCAAAAGAAAATTGTGTAAAATATTTGCAAAAGGTTAAGCAAAAGAGACTGAACATTGCCTGCTCTTTTGCTGGGACCTGCTCTTTTCATTAGGGGAGGTGTTCCAGTCCTCTGCTCCTTGTTTTCACTGTGTTCTCCATAGTTACTCAGACATTATTCATTTAATACTATTTATTCTTTTTTTTTTTTCAGTACTGGGGATTGAACTCAGGCCCTTGTGCATCCAAGGTTGGTGTGGTACCATTTGAGCTAAATCCCCAGCCCCTTAATACTATTTATTCTTAACATATCCAAGGGAGATGGGCTTCCTGGTAAAGTTAGGAAGTAGAAGTCTGAGAATACAGCCCACCCTTTGCAAAGTGAATTTAAAAAGACTGGGGCAAAATTCATCACTTTGCTCTTGACCAACTCTGGTGGTGTAAAGATGGTGTTAAAGTAAATAGTAATGCAGCACTTCTGTGCTTACTCTCTGTCCTCCCAGTAGTTTCCCTGGGTCATCTGTGTAGACTAGCCGCTGGCCCTGAGCTCATTTATGTAGCCCAGGCAAGCCTCAAACTCAGCAATCTTCCTGCCTCTGCCTCCCGAGTGCTGGGATTACAGGCATGAGCCACCACTTCCAGCACTG